>JARQWZ010002237.1:210000-247204 GCA_033150135.1 Gobio occitaniae | reverse complement strand
AACTCACGGTTTACTCACAGTTTACTCAAGGTTTAACTCACAGTTTACTCACGGTTTACTCATGGTTTAACTCAGTTTACTCACGGTTTAACTTATGGTTTAACTCACGGTTTAACTCACGGTTTACTCATTGTTTAACTCACAGTTTACTCACGGTTTAACTCACGGTTTACTCACAGTTTACTCACGGTTTAACTCACGGTTTACTCACAGTTTACTCACAGTTTACTCACGGTTTAACTCACGGTTTAACTCACAGTTTACTCATGGTTTAACTCACGGTTTACTCACAGTTTAACTCACAGTTTACTCACGGTTTAACTCACGGTTTAACTCACAGTTTAACTCACAGTTTGCTCACAGTTTAACTCACGGTTTACTCACAGTTTACTCACGGTTTAACTCACGGTTTACTCACAGTTTACTCACGGTTTACTCACGGTTAACTCACAGTTTACTCACAGTTTACTCACAGTTTACTCACGGTTTACTCACGGTTTACTCACGGTTTACTCACGGTTTACTCACAGTTTACTCACGGTTTACTCACGGTTTACTCACGGTTTACTCACCTCTTACTAAGCAGACTCATATGAGGATGCTTTAGATGTGAAGGCTGAGTAATATTATTTTGTTGGCAAAGTAAAACTAATTTGAGTATTAAATGTCTAAACTGAATATATAATAAATGTAATATATATATATATATTTTTTATATTAATGTTGATATTATTTAATGTTAATATAATTCATATAATTGATAATTATATTTAATATTTAAATCGAATGTTTTAAAAAGCTATATATTTACTGTATATATTATATATTAAAATTATATATATTATCTTAAATATTCGTATATAATTTCTAATATATTACATTTTAATATTAATATAATATAACTACTTCATATAATTTCAAAATTGTATTGAATATTTAAACTAAATATTTAAAAAACTTCATTATGTATATATACCATTTGAATATTAAATGTTAATATAATATTACTAATTAATATGATTTAATAATTGTATTTAATGTTTAAACTGAAAATTTAAAAAAAATCTGTATATATATAAATTATTTGAATATTAAATGTTAATATTATTTAATGTTAATAAAATGAATATAATTTAATAATTATATTTAATATTTAAATTGAATATTTTTAAAAAGCTGAAAAAATACTGTATCACGCTCACATTATGTTTATATGGTATAACAATATATTTAATATATCAAAAGTGTGTGTGTATATATATATAATTTTAATATATTAAATGTTAATATTTATTACATATGTACATGGATTCAAATTGAATATTAAATGTTAATATTTGTATTATTAATATAACTTAATTACAATGACTAAATATGTATAGACTAATATAATTGAACAGTATTTAATATAAGCGCTTTGAATATTAAATAAAAAGCTGCATATGCATATCCTAATGAAGGGTCATGCTGAAGTGAATCCTGCAGATGTATTAGTGTTATTAGTGTTCATATGGAAGTATTAGTGTGACATCATCAGCGCTGTCAAACATGCAGCAGCTCTTCTCCATCACTCCTTCAGGAACACACAGTCCTCACGCTCTCAGCTCATATTCATGCCCTCAATCAGACCCAAATGCATCAGATGGACTTTGTCCGGTTCCTCAGATCTTCCCTGTCAGGCGGGTTTGGAGCACGCCATCATTATCAGATTGGATTCATGTTTGAATGATGTGGATTCTGGGATGTTTATTCTTCACTGCGAGCGAATCTGAGCTCGAATCCAATGAGCTCATAACAAAACCTGAATAATAAGAGCAAATTGAATTGTATTTCCAGGAAAAGTGCCTGTGTTGTGATATCAACAGAGGATCTGATGTGTATTGTGGGATGTTTTTCAGAGTCATAACCTCCTGCTGGTGTCCAACCTCCGGCCGGCCACGTTCTACAGGTTAGAGGTGCAGGTGATCACCACGGCTGGAGAAGGACCGGCCACTAAGAGGATCTTCCAGACGCCCAGCCGGCCTCCGCTTCAGCAGAGTAAGCTCACACACCTCAGGAGTGTTTCTGTGTGGTGTTGCTGTTTGAGTTCTCCTCTATATCAGTGTCAGGGCTCCTGAACGCCTGAAATGCCTCCATTTTAGAACCAACACGCCACAATATTCCTCATTATAATAATTTATACGCGGATTAAAGGGGCGGGGCCTGGTTGAGTTGGTTAGTCGTGTGTTGAGACTGGCGGTTGTGGTAAGGGGCGGGGCATTTCCCAAACACCAATCACAATAGACTGTGTCATCTGACCGATCACAACTGACTGGGTCATCTGACCAATCACAATAGACTGTGTCATCTGACCGATCACAACTGACTGGGTCATCTGACCAATCACAACTGACTGGGTCATCTAACCAATCACAACTGACTGGGTCATCTAACCCATCACAACTGACTGTGTTATCTGACCAATCACAACTGACTGGGTCATCTAACCAATCACAACTGACTGGGTCATCTAACCCATCACAACTGACTGTGTTATCTGACCAATCACAACTGACTGTGTCATCTGACCAATCACAACTGACTGGACCATCTGACCAATCACAACTGACTGGGTCATCTGACCAATCACAACAGACTGGGTCATCTGACCAATCACAACAGACTGGGTCATCTGACCAATCACAACAGACTGGACCGTCTGACCAATCGCAACTGACTGGGTCATCTGACCAATCACAACACACTGGGTCATCTGACCAATCACAACAGACTGGGTCATCTGATCAATCACAACACTCTGGGTCATCTGACCAATCACAACACTCTGGATCATCTGACCAATCACAACAGACTGGGTCATCTGACCAATCACAACTGACTGGGTCATCTGACCAATCACAACTGACTGGGTCATCTGACCAATCACAACTGACTGTGTCATCTGACCAATCACAACTGACTGGGTCATCTGACCAATCACAACTGACTGGGTCATCTGACCAATCGCAACTGACTGGGTCATCTGACCAATCGCAACTGACTGGGTCATCTGACCAATCACAACTGACTGGGTCATCTGACCAATCACAACACACTGGGTCATCTGACCAATCACAACAGACTGGGTCATCTGATCAATCACAACACTCTGGGTCATCTGACCAATCACAACACACTGGGTCATCTGACCAATCACAACAGACTGGGTCATCTGATCAATCACAACACTCTGGGTCATCTGACCAATCACAACAGACTGGGTCATCTGATCAATCACAACACTCTGGGTCATCTGACCAATCACAACACACTGGGTCATCTGACCAATCACAACAGACTGGGTCATCTGACCAATCACAACACTCTGGGTCATCTGACCAATCACAACACACTGGGTCATCTGACCAATCACAATAGACTGGGTCATCGACCAATCACAACACACTGGGTCATCTGACCAATCACAATAGACTGGGTCATAGACCAATCACAAAAGACTGGGTCATCTGACCAATCACAATAGACTGGGTCACCTGACCAGTCACAACTGACTAGGTCATCTGACCAATCACAACAGACTGGGTCATCTGACCAATCACAATAGACTGGGTCATCTGACCAATCACAATAGACTGGGTCATCGACCAATCACAACAGACTGGGTCATCTGACCAATCACAACAGACTGGGTCATCTGACCAATCACAACACACTGGGTCATCTGACTAATCACAATAGACTGGGTCATCTGACCAATCATAATAGAGTGGGTTATCTGACCAATCACAATAGACTGTGTCATCGACCAATCACATCTGACCAATCATCTAACCAATCACAACCGACTCACATATTCTTCTTTCATATGGATTGCATTTATGACATGTCTGATGCCGTGATGTAATGGAGATGTGTTGTTGTTCCTCACAGAAGCTCGACATCATCAGAAGTCTTCAGTGGAGAAGCACTGAGATCCTCCTCAACGCTCATCTGCGGTCTTCAAGACATCACCCCGACTCCTTCAAACCATTTCAGCAAGTTAAGATCCACGGTGATGCGTGTCAATCATATTCTGTCAAAATTTCCCAAAGTCATATCTTTATTCAGCTCATAGTCAAGCATCAAAGCGTCGCTGGGAAAACTGTGTGACAGGTGTGTGTGTGATTAACCAATGACTGGGTTTGTATTTTTGGTTGAACTGTTCCTTGGATTGGGTGTGAAATCCGTCTTTGATGTCTTTTATTATTAAGTTAGCAATTTTCCATTACAGATTAACAGAGAGTGTTTTGTTTATTAATGAAAAGCGTGTTTTTTTGATGTTCTCGGCTGTAGAGATATTCGTTGCGGCGGTCAGTGAATGTTGATGTTGATATTTATTTATGTGTGTATTGCAATGCTTCATTTTGTATGTGTGTGTATTTTTTCCATGTATTAGCAAGTCAGTGTTTTATAAAATACAACTTCTCTTGTAAAGACAATGTAAAAAAAATTAATTGTACATATAGTCATATGTTCTGTTATTTCCTTGGATAGAACCTGTACATACTTTTCAGTAATAAAATAGTTCCTCTACTCCTCCAGCTCATCTGTAGTCCTGTGTAAAACATCCAGTGACGGACCTCACAAAGAAAATGCAACACTGACTGAAATAAATGCATATCAAACAGAAATACGTACTGCTCGACTTCCTTTAACTCAAACTGGGGTCATGAGTTAATATTGAAATCATAAATATGAAGACGTCAAGTCATGCCAATGTGTAACGGAGGCCAGCTAATAGTTGCTGTGCGAGTAAATAGAGTCACTGGTAGAATGATTTAATGGTTTATCACTTTTGACCAATAGGTGGCGCTCTTACGAAAGCGATGTGTTGTGGTCAGAGTGAGGTGACAATGACACACGCAAAGTTTGGTGTCAATATGTCAAAGCATTGCAGAGATACAGCCTCAGAGTCATTTTCGTATCATGCCTCAAATTTGTTGCTGCGCTATATACGAAAATAGTTGCGTCTATCAACACGAAATACTTATCTTTGTGTTGGCACGGTCTGAAGATGATACGATTCGATTTTGGTGAAAATCGGACGAACGGTCTAGGAGAAGTTCGAAAAGTAGGTTTTAAAAGAAAAACAAAATGGCGGACAGGAAGTTTGGCCATATACGTCTATGTTCTTAGCATGACCCACGGAATCTTTTAAGATCAGATTCATTATAATAGGCTAATTTAATAAAAAAGTTATAAGCATCTTTGGAAATTTCATTGTAACTTTTGACCACATGGTGGCGCTGGCCCTACATAAATATAATAAATAAATATATCTAAAATATAGCATATTTTGACAAAATTTAAAATGGCTAACGCCCAAAATGGATGATATGGGAAAATTGGCATGACTCGGCATGACCAATCTAAAAAGACCAGAACTGCGCCCGAAATCGAATACTTCTCTACTATATAGTATGTGAAAAACAGTACGCCAACAGAGTAGTATGTCCGAACTCATAGTATTCACAGTAGGCGAAAATTACCAGGATGACCTACTACTTCCGGCGAGATTCTGAAGTGAGCATACAATGGACACTTTACTATCCCATGAGGCCACCGGAGACGATTTCTGAATGGAGGTGATGGGACGCAACGGACGCTGGTAGGTCACATGATCATGACATCACGGCGGATGTAGGAATACATTCATACTACATTAATTCATACTATATAGAACAGTGGTTCCCAACCACGTTCCTGGAGGACCCCCAACAGTGCACATTTTGCATGTCTCCTCAATCAAACACACCTGATTCAGGTCATCAGCTCATTAGTAGCTACTCCAAGACCTGATGTGGGTGTGTCAGACAAAGGACACATCCAAAATGTGCACTGTTGGGGTCCTCCAGGAACGTGGTTGGGAACCACTGATATAGAACATACTTTTTTAACGGTCGCGAAGTTCTTTCAAATTAAAATGTAGTACCAACTCACATAGTACGCGATTTCGCACGCAGCCCAGTTTTGTGATTTTTGGTTCAGAAGTTATAAGCAAAAAATTTAATTTTTATATCTCCTGACCACAAGGTGGCACTGCGCTGAAACGGTGCAGGTCGCCTCAGGTCATGATTGTCATAACACACACCAAGTTTGGTCAGAATACGCTAAAGCGTTGTGGAGATATAGCCATACATTCATTTTGGCGGGTACTTCGTTGAATTAGTTTGTGCGCTATTCAATAATGTCAATCAACTTGAATTCCATAACTTTTTGTCGGCATGGTCTGAAGATGATCTGGCCCATTTTTTGTGAAAATCAGACCAATTGGGTGCAATCGAATCGTCTTGAGCCAAGGAATCAGAGGGAAAAAAATATTGTTTCTATCGCTTATGGTTCAAAAGTTATTAGCATAAACGTGAGTGCAACTTAGGGCTGTTGGTGGCGCTAGAGACTCTAATTTTTGGATGGTGACAGCTCAGACTGTCCTCTATCAGTGTGCCAAAGTTTCCTGCAAAGGGTTCTATGGGCTAAAAAGCGTAAGAAGAAGAAACAGAAGAATAATATGAACGGCAACGATTACAATAGGTGCAATGATTTCCAGCGGTTACCAATCAGAGCAGAGTAGACCAATCGTGAGGACCACAAGTGTGATTTTGTTTTGTTTTTTCAGAACCATTTTACCTTTTCAAAACTTGTCCATCATTTACACAGCAAGTGCCAAAACATTTACCAAGTTCCCTTTCGTTCAGTCACTACGACGTAACGTTAGTGACTAACGAATGGGGGGTTTCGCTTAGAAGCCTATCATCTTCGAGCTTAGAGAAAACGCCCAATGGCGTGCCAATGCCATGGGGCATGCGGAATTTGCATACGTAACTCCGCCTCACCGCGTGAGTATATAAGGAAGTACGTGGCAATATCGCATTATGTTTCTGCTTTCGGAGCCAAGAGGACCTCTTCACTCCTACAGCCTTCTGAGACTTGTCAGCTTCTTCGAGACGAGCAGCTTTCCAGTCGGTGTTGGTGTGACGGCGCGTTCCAGTGATCGCATACTTCCTGCCTGCTGATCTGCGCAGTGGTCTGTCTGACAGCTGGTGTGTGTTTCCCTGGGCGCTTCGGCATCGACTGCAAAGTTTCCTCTCATAAAAGAGCTTGCACGTGACACGTCCTTTTCAGGATGTTTCGTCCGTGCACTTCTGGGTGCGGTAGAACGCTTCTGTCTTTTGACGGGCACGAGCGCTGCGTGACGTGTTTGGGCTTTCAGCACGCTCAGGCAGCGCTCGTGGATGACTCATGTTCCCTCTGCGGGAACCTGGCCATCTCGGTGCTACGATCAAGACTCCGTGAGTTCCGTGCTGATGCCGGAATGAGAGTCCCCTCTGCCACCCCCCAATCTGCGGTCTCCTCTGGAGGCGGCACTTTGGCTGGTGGCCAGGGTGATCTGAGGGTGACGGTGTGGAACAAAGCTCCGACGCTAGTTCCTCGGCCCACACCCCCCTCTCATGCACCTGACCCGGCCCGCGCTCAAGCGTCTACATCGGGGCCGGCTCCTGCTGTCCCGACTGTGGCGTTTGGCGCGGCGGAGGACGAAGAGATGTCTATCGCCGCATCACAAGGTGGGCTGGAGTCATCTGAGGATGATGATTCGGCTGTGCTGCCACCCTCGGGTGCGCCAGCATTGCCCGAGTCGGACCCAGAATTGACAGCCATGCTGTCTCGGGCAGCCGCAGCGCTTGGACTGGAGTGGAACCCTCTGCCTCAGCCTGAGCGTTCGCGGTTGGACGATTGGTTTTTGGGGGCGGCGCGCTCGGACACCCGTCCGACCGCTCCTCCAAATCCTTTCTTTCCCGAGGTGCATGAAGAGATCGCGCGTTCCTGGAAGTCCCCGTTGTCTTCCCGTGAACGTTTGGCGAACTCTTCCGCCTTCACCTCCCTCGATGGAGCCGCGGCTCAAGGGTACACTGGGGTCCCCCCAGTCGAACGTTCTGTTGCGATGCAACTGTGTCCTCAGAGCGCTTCGTCCTGGCGTGGTGACCCTAAGCACCCCTCCAAAGCCTGTAGGTTTTCGTCATCCCTGGTGGCGAAGTCCTATAGAGCTGCGGGGCAGGCCGCCGCTTCTTTGCATACCATGGCAACTCTTCAGGCTTACCAAGCCAAGTTGCTGTGTGATATGCACGAGGGGGGGGCTGATCCAGGACTCAGCAATGAGTTGCGTGCCGCCACCGACCTCGCTCTCCGGGCGACGAAGGTGACCGCACGCTCCCTGGGTCAGGTGATGTCCACAAATGTGGTCCAGGAGCGACACCTATGGCTCACCCTGGCCGATATGCGCAACGCTGAGTGAACCCGTTTCCTCAACGCCCCCATATCCCAGGATGGGCTATTCGGCGGAGCGGTCGAGAGCTTCGCCCAACAGTTCTCGGCCGCTCAGAAGCAGACTGAGGCTATAAAATATATCCTGCCCCGGCGGTCAGCTGCTGCCTCCACCCCACCGCCCGCGCAGGTGCCTCAGCCTGCTCGCCGCCGAGGGCGCCCTCCTGCGGCTCCCTCTACCTCTGCGCCACCCAAGCAGCAGCCTCCACCCGGGCCGCGCAGAGGCAATCGTAGGAAGGCGTCCCAGTCCGCTCCAGCCCCACAGCCCGCGAAGAAACGCCAGGCTAAGCGGCGCTCCTGATGCGGACGGCTCAGGGATGGGCAGTTCTTTCCAGGAGAGGGCGGCAGGGCCGCTCCTTCCCCCGGTGGAGGGCCGGGGGAGAATCTTTTGTTCAGCTGCTGGCCCCCGGGTCAGCAGCACCCTAATGTGGTTAAGAAAGAACTGACAACCCCATCCCTGAGCCCCCAGAGATCGGTGACGGCAGTGCGCGCCACCCCCGGGTCTCGCCACTCTCGTCCCTCTCTGTCGCCAGCCCCCTGGCAGAGCAGACCCCAGTGGAACGCGAGTCCTTCCCTGGTCTCCTCTGTCAGGGCGCAGCCGTTAACCGTGCCCCGACCCCGGGACGCCCAACAGCCTCCCCTGTCCGGGCCGGTAACGCTGCCTCGCTGCCCCACCCGGGGTACGTCTGCCGTCCGCATGACCCCGTTGGTGCAGTCTCTGGAAGCGTGGCTTCAGCTTCCGGGGCTGTCCCGCTGGGTTGCGCGGACCGTCAGGCTCGGCTACGCGATTCAGTTCGCGCAGGCTCCTCCCCGTTACAGGGGAGTTCGCTATACCGTGACCGGTGCCCATGCCCCCGTCATGCGTGCGGAGATTGCCACTCTACTGGCGAAGGGTGCGATCGAGTCTGTCCCTCCGGCCGAGATGAAGTCGGGGTTCTACAGCCCCTACTTCATTGTACCCAAGAAAACCGGTGGGTTACGACCAATCCTGGACCTTCGCATCTTGAACCGATCCCTTCACCGGCTTCCGTTCAAGATGTTGACTGCGAAACGCCTTTTCGAATGCGTTCGTCCTCACGATTGGTTTGCAGCGATCGACCTGAAGGACGCCTATTTCCATGTCTCCATCCTTCCTCGACACAGACCGTTCCTACGGTTTGCTTTCGAGGGGCAGGCATATCAGTACGCAGTTCTCCCATTCGGGCTATCTCTGTCCCCTCGCGTCTTCCCGAAGATTGCCGAGGCAGCCCTTGCGCCCCTTCGGCAGCACGGGGTTCGCATCCTGAACTACCTCGACGACTGGCTCATACTAGGCCACTCTCGAGAGCAGGTGTGCGGACACAGAGATCTGGTTCTCCACCACTTAGCCCGTCTGGGCCTTCGGGTCAACTGGGAAAAGAGCAAACTTTGCCCCGTGCAGAGGATCTCTTTTCTCGGTATGGAGATCGACTCGGTCGCCATGTGCGCGCAGCTTACGAGCGAGCGCGCGCAGTCTCTGCTGACTTGCCTCCGTCAAATCGAGAGCAAGAGTGCGGTTCCACTGAAACTATTTCAGAGGCTCCTGGGGCATATGGCATCTGCAGCCGCGGTAACGCCGTTCGGATTGCTTCATATGAGACCGCTTCAGCACTGGCTTCGCGATCGAGTCCCGAGATGGGCATGGCAGTCTGGCACGCTCCGGGTCCAAGTGACTCGGGCCTGCTTACAGACGCTCACCCCGTGGTCGAACCTCAGTTTTCTACGGGCCGGTGTGCCCTTAGAACGAGTTTCCAGGCATGTTGTCGTATCGACGGATGCCTCTGCCACGGGCTGGGGTGCCATGTGCAATGGACAAGCAGCCGCGGGCTCCTGGACAGGACCCCAGCGCCTCCTGCATGTCAATTGCCTCGAGTTGCTGGCAGTACGGTTCGCCCTGCACCGCTTCCAAGCGCTGCTGAAGGGTCAACATGTTCTTGTCCGGTCAGACAACACGGCCGTAGTAGCGTACATCAACCACCAGGGCGGTCTACGCTCCCGCCGTATGTCTCAACTCGCCCGCCATCTCGTCCTATGGAGTCAGAAGCGCCTGAGGTCCCTTCGTGCTGTCCATATTCCGGGAGTCCTGAACCACGCCGCCGACGAGCTCTCGCGGTTTCAGCCTCTCCCGGGAGAATGGAGACTCCATCCCCAGACGGTTCAGCTGATTTGGGAACAGTTCGGCGACGCACAGGTAGATCTGTTTGCCTCCCACGACTCTTCCCACTGCAGCCTGTACTATTCCCTGACCGAGGGCACGCTCGGCACGGATGCACTGGCGCACAGCTGGCCGCGGGGCCTACGCAAATATGCGTTCCCCCCAGTGAGCCTACTCGCACAGCTCCTGTGCAAGATCAGGGAGGACAAGGAGCAGGTCCTTTTGGTCGCCCCGTACTGGCACGGCCGGACCTGGTTCCCCGAACTCATACTCCTTGCGACAGCCCCTCCCTGGCCTATTCCTCTGAGACCGGACCTCCTTACTCAGAGACGGGGCACCCTATGGCACCCGCGTCCCGACCTCTGGAGCCTCCACGTGTGGCTCCTAGACGGGACGCGGCAGTTTGAGTGGCCTACCACCTACGGTGGTCGCCACCATCACTTCCGCTAGGGCAGAGTCCACTCGGCATGCCTATGCGTTGAAGTGGAACCTCTTCGTCACCTGGTGCTCTTCCCGCCAAGAAGACCCCTGGAAATGCCCGATCGGGTCCGTGCTTGAATTTCTCCAAGAGGGGCTGGAGCGAAGGCTGTCTCCCTCCACCCTCAAGGTATATGTGGCCGCAATATCTGCCCACCACGATCTCTTGGAGAACAAGAAGGTAAGTCAGCACGACCTGGTCATCAGGTTCCTGAGGGGAGCGAGGAGACTGAATCCTCCTCGATCTCCTCTCGTACCCTCTTGGGACCTCGCAGTAGTGTTAAGTGCTCTGCAGAGATCTCCCCTTTGAGCCTTTGCGGTCGGTTGATATTAAGTTCCTGTCTATGAAGACGGCTCTGCTGACCGCATTGGCCTCCGTTAAGAGGGTCGGGGACCTGCAGGCATTTTCGGTTGACGAAGCGTGCCTGGAGTTCGGGCCGGCCAACTCTCACGTGATCCTGAGACCCCGGCCTGGATATGTGCCCAAGGTTCCCACCACTCCGTTTAAGGACCAGGTGGTGAACCTGCAAGCGCTGCCTTTGGAGGAGGCAGACCCAGCCTTGGAATTGCTCTGTCCAGTACGCGCCCTCCGCGCCTACGTAGACATGACGCAGTGTTTCAGGACCTCAGACCAGCTCTTTGTCTGTTATGGTGGAGAGCGGAAGGGAAGTGCTCTCTCAAAGCAAAGGCTGTCTCACTGCATAGTGGACACCATTGTTTTGGCTTACCAGCAGCAAGGTCGCCCATGTCCCCTTGGTGTGAGGGCACACTCCACTAGGAGTGTGGCCTCCTCTTGGGCGTTAGCGCATGGCGCCTCGCTAGCAGACATCTGCAGAGCTGCAGGCTGGGCGACACCCAACACATTCGCCAGATTCTACAATCTCCGAGTGGAGCCAGTGTCCGACTATGTACTCGCCCCCCCGAGGGGCCGGTAATGGACCAGGCTCAGGTGTCTTCGCTTGCTCGCCATTCCACTCCACGGACTGGATATGTGCGATTTTTTCCTCAGGTGAGCTCCCCGAGAGCCCTGAGCTCCTCCAGCACTGTCGACGCCGACATCAGTTCAGTCTGCCCTTTCGAGCCCAGACCCTCATGTCCGGCCAGGTGCCCCATGTGCATGGTTCCCCTCCGGCGACCCCCACATGTGTATTTCACCGTAAGCCTCCGCAGTGAGCGGGTTTCTTCCCTTGGCGTGTCCCCGCCACCCCTAGGGTTAAAAATCCACCTTCGGCTGGTACCCTAGAGATCTTCCATATGCAGCCCCTACCGGCTCATATGTGTCTCTTAAGTCCTCCCCACGGGTAGGCATCTTGGCATTCCCTCACTGGGATATGCTTCCCAGTGTACCTTGGTATTCCTGTGTTAAGTGGGAGTCCTTCGTCCGTACTAGCCTTACGGCAGGGTACTCACACTTACGCAGGGCACTGGAAGACAGCTGAGTGGCGGGATTATATTGGGACCCCCATTCGTTAGTCACTAACGTTACGTTGTAGTGACTGAACGAAAGGGAACGTCTCGGTTATGGATGTAACCCTCGTTCCCTGAGGAGGGAACGGAGACGTAACGTCCCCTTGCCACATCAGCTGTGCTACCTGGAACGCAGGAGTTCAGTCTTGGCTCCTCAAGCAGGTAACATAATGCGATATTGCCACGTACTTCCTTATATACTCACGCGGTGAGGCAGAGTTACGTATGCAAATTCCGCATGCCCCATGGCATTGGCACGCCATTGGGCGTTTTCTCTAAGCTCGAAGATGATAGGCTTCTAAGCGAAACCCCCATTCGTTAGTCACTAACGTTACGTCTCCGTTCCCTCCTCAGGGAACGAGGGTTACATCCGTAACCGAGACGTTTCGTACCATTTCAATTTAGTAAAAAAAACAAACAAAACATACATTTTCAGTCAAAAATGACGAAGAGGGTTCATTAGTACACTCAAAAAAAGCTGGGTTAAAAACAATCCAAGTTGGGTTGAAAATGCACTAACCCAGCAATTGGGTTGTTTTAAGCAAACATTTAACCCAACCGTTGGGTTAAAACAACCCAATTGTTGGCATTTTTTAGAGTATACAGTAGTAATTCCAATTCCATTCCAATGAAGTAAAAAAACTAAACAAAACATACAAATTTTCAGTTTTAAAACAACCCAAGTTGGGTTGAAAATGCACTAACCCAGCAATTGGGTTGTTTTACGCAAACATTTAACCCAACCGCTGGGTTAAAACAACCCAATTGATGGGTTAGTCCATTTTCAACCCAACTTGGGTTGTTTTTAACCCAGCATTTTTTTGAGTATACAGTAGCAATTTCTCGCTAGGAAAGGCATCAGAAATGGTGCATTTACACACAAACCGACCAACTTTTCCAGACGCCATCTTTATTATTCTAGCTCATCTGTCACCGAATGGAACGCACAAGATTGTGGGATATCAATGAAAGATACATCAATGCTTCCTTCAAAAATCGATCAGATGAATCTCAGGAGGCAGCAGGTGAAGCTAACACTGGATTCGTAGATGCTATGATGCCTTCCGCCCTGGGAATGAGTCCTCTGAATCCTCAACTCGTTTAGTTGGGTTGAATCGTACTAGAGTTGGTTTTCCCCTTTGGTGTGGTTCGTTTGGTCAGGTGTAAAAGCAGCAATCACACTCGGGTGTGCACCAAAAGCAGAAAAAGCAAAAAGTACTGATCAGTTTTGGACTAAACCAGCTGCCATTATGTGAGGAAGTGTTTGTTGACAGTTTGCACTTTAGCATGGCAGCTCGCGGACAAACTTGGAGTAGTGAGGAGGCGCGGAGCCTCATAGAAAATATTTTGTTCGCAACTTTCGAAATTAATTCACGTCTCCGCTTGAAGTGACGAGCGATGCGCTTGCCGTTTGCAGTGCATTAGAGCGTTGTTTTCAAGCCGCATCCGCGCTTAATTATAGAAATGTATTGTTTGCATATTGTGGTGTAATCAAACAATGTAATAGATTATATCCAGGGACAAAACCAGCCCGCGCAGTCGCAGTTTAGGAAATACACCAAGGCCAATGAGTGATGTGGATGTTGTCATGTGACGGCATTTTGGTTCGTTTCAACTGGGGCACGTTCAAAGCTCAAACCAGTGTGCAACGTTTTGCTACGGTTTCCGGTTGAACGTCATGTTTCCTGGAAACGGTGTGTAACGGGTTTGAGATGCGTTTTATCTCGTTTGGTGGGTGTGTCAAATATGTCAGTCCAATCAGCAGCAACATGAATATAAACCACGCGGTATTAAAGAGACAGCTCACAAAATGTGTCCAAGTAAAGATGTTTACAAATGTGTCTGCTGCAGCTCAGTATGTATACGCAACAATTGAAGATATTAGAAGACATGATTGTCGTAAAAATAAAATTATACAGTATATATATCAACATGATGATGTATTTATTTTAGGGCTGTCAAAAGATTAATCGCGATTAATCGCATCCAAAATAAAAGTTTGTGTTTACATAATAAATATGTGTGTACTCTGTTAATTACTATTTATATATAAATACACACACATTCATGTATATATTTAAGAAGTATTTGCATGTATATACTGTATATACATTTATATAATCTATAATATATATAAATATAAATGTTTTATATATAAAAATAATATATTTTTTCTAAAATATATACATGCTTGTGTGTGTGTATTTATATATAAATAATAATTAAGAGAGTACACACACATATATTATGTAAACTCAAACTTTTACTTTGGATGCGATTAATCGCGATTAATCTTTTGACAGCCCTAATTTATTTATATGTTTAGCTTCATTGCAAGGCAAATTTCATATATGGTAATTAAGTGCTTTAAGTAAAGTCAAGTCAACTTTATTTATATAGCGCTTTTCACAAAGTAGATTGTTTCAAAGCAGCTCTACAGTGTTAAACAGGAAAATAATGCAGCATAATTTTATTCAGCCGCATAGCCACTCCGGAAAAAACGCCGATGTCATCAGCCCATCTCAACCATCACACAGCGACAGTGTGGGCTTTAAATCAATAATTTGATCAGTAATTTAGTTTAAATGGTTAATTTAGTTTATTATTTAGATTTATTTCGATGTTTATTTGAAAAATTTAGTGTCCCCAACTGAGCACGCCAAGCCAGAGGCAACAGTGGCAAGGAAACCAAAACCCCATCAGGTGACCTAATGGAGAAAAATAAACCTTGGGAGAAACCAGGCTCAGTCGGGGTGCCAGTTCTCCTCTGGCCAATTAACAAACAGCGTATGATTATTATTATTATTCTGGCAGCTTTACAGCTCAGAGGTCATAATAGATCAGATTATTCGAGGGACCGGGGGCAACATGCTGGAGACGGGTTTATTGAGGATGATGTTGATTAAATAATTATTAAAGTGCAATATTCGAATGATCTGAGGCAACACGCCGGAGACGGGTTTATTGAGGATGACATATCGATTTAAGTATTATTTAATTGTAATATTCGAACAATCTGAGTCATCACGCCGGAGACGGGTTTATTGAGATGCCGTGTCGATGAGGCAGTTGCAGGGGGAGTCTAATCACGGTCTCTGCAGACACTTCAGGGTCCTGTGTTGGTCTTCTCTGGGCGCAGGTCCACCATCTGAACTGGATACGGCCCGGATCCGGCTGACTGCAGTAAACCTCGGGATAAAACAGAGACTATCATTAGCGTAGATGCCATTCTTCTGATGATGTAACGAGTACATCAGGTGTTATGGGAAGTGTTCCCGGTTCCGGCTGACCTAGTTAATGCAGCCTAACAATCATTTAATTGAAAAAGTGTTTTATGTGTATGCCACAGTAAAGAGATGTGTTTTTAGTCTAGATTTAAACTGACAGAGTGTGTCTGCTTCCCGAACAATGTTAGGAAGACTGTTCCAGAGTTTTGGAGCTAAATAGGAAAAGGATCGACCGCCTGCAGTTGATTTGGATATTCTCGGTATTATCAACTGGCCAGAATTTTGAGACCGCAGTAGACGTGATGGAGTATAATATGTTAAGAGCTCGCTCAAGTATTGGGGAGCTAAACCATTTAGTGCTTTGTAAGTAATAAGTAAGATTTTAAAATTTATGCGATGTTTAATAGGCAGCCAGTGCAGTGTTGACAGAACTGGGCTAATATGGTCATACTTCCTGGTTCTAGTAAGAACTCGAGCTGCTGCGTTTTGGACCAGCTGGAGTTTATTTATTAAGCGAGCAGGGCAACCACCCAGTAGAGCATTACAATAATCTAGCCTTGAGGTCAAGAACGCATGAACTAACTGTTCAGCATTTTGCATTGAGAGCATGTGCCGTAATTTAGATATATTTTTAAGATGGTAGAAAGCAGTTTTACAGATGCTAGAGACGTGGCTTTCAATCGAAAGATTTGTATCAAAGAGCACACCCAGGTTCCTCACTGACGACGAGGACTTGACAGAACAGTCATCAAGTGTTAGACAGTATTCTAGGCTACTACTTGTGGAGCTTTTTTGTCCAATAATTAAAAATTCAGTTTTTTCTGAATTGAGTTGCAGGAAATTACCGGTCATCCAATGTTTTATATCAGCTATGCATTCCGTTAATCTTGTGAATTGGTAAGTTTCTTCAGGGCGTGAAGAAATATAGAGCTGAGTATCGTCAGCATAACAATGAAAACTAACGCCATGCTTCCTAATGATATCTCCCAGTGGTAGCATGTACTGGGTGAAGAGTAGCGGTCCTAGCACTGAGCCTTGTGGTACTCCATACTGAACTTGCGATCGGTGTGACATATCTTCATTTACTACTACAAACTGATAACGGTCGCATAGGTATGATTTAAACCATGATAATGCAATTCCACTAATACCTACATAATTTTCGAGTCTATTCAAAAGAATGTTGTGGTCGATAGTATCAAATGCAGCGCTAAGATCGAGTAACACTAATAGAGAGATACAGCCACGATCAGATGATAAGAGTAAATCATGTGTAACTCTGACGAGAGCAGTCTCAGTGCTATGATACGGTCTAAATCCTGACTGGAAATCCTCACAGATACCATTTCTTTCTAAAAAGGAACATAATTGTGAAGACACTGCCTTTTCAAGTATTTTTGACAGAAAGGGTAGATTTGAGATTGGTCTATAATTGACTAAATTTGTAGGATCAAGTTGCGGTTTTTTAATAAGTGGTTTAATAATAGCCAACTTAAAAGTTTTCGGTACATATCCTAATGACAAAGATGAATTAATGATATTAAGAAGAGGATCTATGACCTCTGGTAGCATCTCTTTTAATAGCCTAGTTGGTATAGGGTCGAGCATACATGTTGTCGATTTTGATGATTTAACGAGTTTAGCCAATTCTTCTTCTCCTATAGCAGTGAATGAGTGTAATTTTTCCTCAGTGATACTGATGAGGAAGATTATTTAAAAAGCAATCTTTAGTAGCGGCAGTGATTGTCCTGCCATTTTTGAAGCGAGGGGGCGGCTTTGCAACCTTAGCTAAATTAAGTATACATGATACTAAGTAATGATCTGAGATGTCATCGCTCTGCTGCAGAATTTCAACGGTATCAACATTTATTCCATGTGACAATATTAGGTCTAAAGTATGATTATGGCGATGAGTGGCTCCTGACACGTGTTGCCTAACTCCAATAGAGTTTAGTGTGTCTTTAAATGCTAATCCCAATACGTCTTTTCCGTTGTCTACATGGATATTAAAATCACCAACAATTAGTACTTTATCTACGGCCAGTACTAACTCTGATAGAAAATCAGCAAATTCTTTGATAAAGTCTGTATTATGCCCTGGTGGCCTGTATACAGTAGCTAACACAAATGTTGAACGGGTTTTATCATGTACACTACATAGCGTTACATAAAGCACCAAAACTTCGAAGGAATTATATTTGAAACTAGACTTCTGAGTAATACTGAAGATATTATTATAAATTACAGCAACCCCTCCCCCTTTACCTTTCAGATGCGGCTCATGTATATAACAATAATCTTGGGGGGTGGACTCATTTAAGGTAATGTAGTCGTCAGGTTTTAGCCAGGTTTCTGTCAAACACAGCACATCTAGATTATTATCTGTAATAATATCATTAACAATAAGCGCTTTTGGGGAAAGGGATCTAATATTCAGCAACCCAAGCTTTATCAATTGTTCATCTGTATTATATCTTTTGTTTATTTGTTGGACGTCAATTAAATTTTTACTGTTGAATGGTTTTGATGTTTTTTTGTATTTACTAATTCGGGGAACAGACACAGTCTCTATATGATAATATCTAGGTGAAAGAGTCTCTATGTGCTGGGATTTATCTGACTCCGGTAACGTGAGACAGCTAGCAGACGGTCGGTTTAGCCAGTTTGTCTGCTTCCTGACCTGGGCCCTAGTGAGTCAAGGTTTAGCTCTAAGACTATGTGCCAGATTACTAGAGAGAAGAGCGGCACCACCCCAAGAGGGATGGATGCCATCCTTCTTCAACAGGTCAGGTCTGCCCCAAAAACTTTTCCAATTGTCTATGAACCCTATGTTATTTTGCAGACACCACTTAGACAACCAGCCATTGAGTGATGATAGTCAGCTAACTATCTCATCACTCCTTTTTGCCGGGAGCGGTCCAGAACAAAAAACAGCCTCAGACATCGTACTAGCGAGTTCACACACCTCTTTAATGTTAATTTTGGTGATCTCCGACTGGCGAAGTCGAACATCATTAGTGCCGACGTGAATAATAATCTTAGAGAATTTACGATTAGCTTTAGCCAGCACTTTTAAATTTGCTTTGATGTCAGGTGCTCTGGCTCCCGGTAAACAAGTGACTATGGTGGCTGGTGTCTCTATCTTCACGTTCCGTGTAATAGAATCGCCAATGATTAGGGCACTTTCAACAGGATACTCAGTGGGTGCTTCACTGAGAGGGGAGAACCTGTTTGATGTTCTAACCGGAACAGAAAAGCGGTTCTTTGGTCTGCGACTATGCTGCCTCACTGTTACCCAGTTTCCCTGCTGCGAGGGCCCTGCAGCCGGAACCGAAGAATGTACAGAGTTCACTAAGCTATTCGCATCCAAATCAGTGTCTAAAACTGTTACATCCTCACTACTCTCAGATAAAGTATGGATGCATGTTTCTAATTCTGAAATCTTCTCCGTCAGCCTAACTATCTCCTTACATTTATCACATGTGAAGCCCTGTTCGCTAGCGGAGAAGCCTACACTAAACATGCGACATGCAGTGCAGGTGATATTGACAGGAGAAGACATGACTTACCGTGTTTGTTGATTAATCCAACTTACCACTTACCACAATCGTTTGCTGGACACAATTTACTAATCCAAGTTATGAACTCAGAAAACGGGAGACCCGGGTGCAGAGATAACAAGCTAACAGGCTAGCGAAATGCTAACGTGTGATGGTGATTTAGATTAAAAGCTAGCGATGTCAAATTTAACGTGATAGGCAATTTTTAAACAATGTATGGTGATGAGTAAGTTATTTTTAGCAGTAGAAGAAAGAGGAAATATCAAAATAAAGATTCAAACGTAAGCAAGGCTCTACAGAGCTACAGACTTGAGCTACAGAGCAACAGACACAGCAGGCAGACAAATGAGAACATAAAAATGAGAAAGAAAATACAAGCTTTTAAAAAAGTAAGAACTAGAAATAAAATAAAATAAAATTATAATTGATTACCAGGAGATAAAAAAGGTTAAATAAATGGGATTGGGATGTTGTCTTTTATTCTGGACGGCAAGGGCGGTGATTGCATGTATTTTGCAGTATTAAAGGAACTCTCCACTTTTTTTGAAAATAGGCTAATTTTACGAGTCCCCTAGAGTTAAATAGTTGAGTTTTACCGTTTTTGAATCCATTCAGCCGATCTTTGTATCTGGCGGTAGCACTTTTAGTATAGCTTAGCATACATCATTGATTCTGGTCAGTCCATTAGCATCTCATTCAAAAAATGACCAAAGACACTTTCAATATTTTTCCTATTTAAAGCTTGACTCTTCTACAGTTACATCGTGTGCTAAGACAAACTGAAAATGAAAAGTTGGGATTTTCTACACCTTTATGGCAAGGAACTACTTTCTCATTCCAGCGTAATAGTCGCGGATCTTCACGGCCGTACCATGGCTGCAACGGCGCAATGATTGGTTGGTATTCTTTGAATCATGGTGGTAGTTACACCTTCGACTTACTATCACAGCCTTTACAACACACAGAACCATGGCTAATCACACAGCTAAATACACAACACAATTTGTCGGCTGCAAGCCTGAAACTTTCTCTGCAACTACACAAACTTAGTGCCGTCACATTGAAAGTTCCCGAGCTGGGCTACTTTCAGGCACTGTAATATCATTGCCATGGTACGGCCGTGAAGATCCACGACTATTACGCAGGAATGAGAAAGTAGTTCCTAGCCATATAGGTGTAGAAAATCGCAACTTTTCATTTTCAATTGGTCTTAGCACACGATGTAACTGTAGAAGAGTCAAGTTTTAAATAGGAAAAATATTGAAAGTGTCTTTGGTCATTTTTTGAATGAGATGCTAATGGTCTGATCAGAATCAAGGATGTATGCTAAGCTATGCTAAAAGTGCTACCGCCAGATACAAAGATCGGCTGAATGGATTCAAAAACGGTAAAACTCAACGATTTAACTCTAGGGTACTTGTAAAATGAGCCTATTTTCAAAAAAAGTGGAGTGTTCCTTTAAACACGTATATATATATCGATTTCATCAGGCTCCGAAAATTATTAAAAAAGAACGCTGCCATAGTTGCAACTCTTGCGTCATCAGAACAGGGTGTTCAACGCAGCACCGTTTCCGTTTAAAAAACGTTTTGCGATGTTTTGTTGGGGCTGAACGCAGCCCTGGTTCGGACCAAAGCAATCAGTGTGGTGTGAAAAGGGACCCAAAAAGCTGAAAAATGTTACAATGTTTAATTGTTTGCCCTTGGTTCGGAACAAATGAACCGAACTAGAGATGTGAAAGCACCCTAAGTGTTTGTCCTAAAACAAATTTTTTTGTAAAAAAAATTAGGTCACCAATTGAAAATTTTCTGAAATCACATAAAAACATTTTCAGTTGGCCAAATTGAATTTCTTGAATTTTCTTTGAATTAAATTGCATCAATTCACAGAAATTCAATTTGGCCAACTGAAAAATTTAGATGTGATCGCTCACTAGAAAATTTTCTATTGGAGACCTGCATTTTTTTTACAGTGTAGCATAAAGAGAGTCGCAATGGCTGCTTCCCGCCACTAGTTCAGTGTGAACAAGGCCATCCCGCGTCCACTGCTCATCCATCAGCCATCAGGTCTATCATGTCACAATCCATTAGTTCCATTAGTTAATCCACTGGAGTTCAGCTCTGCGCTCTTTCTCTCAGGGTCAAAACCAGAACCTTCTATTCAGCCCCGCGTTCCAGCGAATGCCATGCTGCTCGTCTGATGCCTGCAAACCTGCTCAAAAGCAACAAAGGACAGTGGCAATCATCTGTCATGCTTCTAAATCCTCTGCGTATGATCAGTGGTTTTCATGCAGGCGTGTTTTGATGCACAGAACTTCCCTCGTGACTGATTGCATGATGTGAGCGGTTCAGATTCGTCCTGTTTTGATCTTTGTCGTGGTTTTGCAGGACTGAACTCCTCTGAACTCGTTCTGGAGATTAACGCAGGAGAGCTCTCACGCGACCTTCGCTGCACGCATGGGATTTACATTCTTTGCTGTGCTACTTAAGCCTTTCTTACATAAAGCAGTCCCTCCAGAAAAACGCGATTATGCGATCGCATGATTTAATGCATAATCAGCCAAAGTCCGCATATTTATTTGGGGGCCGGATTTTTTCAAATGTGCCGCACTATCGCCGCGGAAATTGCCTATTTCCGCGTGCAAAATATCCGGGGCTAGCATGATTTCATAATCCCCGCATTTTTGTTGCAAAAAAAGTCATATATTTTAGCAGACAGTTGAAAAATGTTTGTTTACTTCACACAAGAGCCGCCATTTCCCCCTGTTGCCATGGGAACGTTTTGAAGTGATGTAATTACCCGACGTGAACGTCATCGAAAAGCTGCAAACCCCGTGGAGAAACCATAGATATCGCTGAAACCATAGATATCGCTGAAACCATAGATATCGCTGAAACCATAGATATCGCTGAAACCATAGATATCGCTGAAACCATGATGAAGCACGCAAATTCCCATCTGCAAACAAAAATAACAGCAAAAGAACGTTTCCCGGTGTGTTGACAGATTTCAAAACACAGCATCATGAAGCTTCGAAGCGTTATGAATCAGTGAGCCGATTCAGCAGTTTGAAGCGTTATAAATCAGTGAGTCGATTCAGCGGTTTGGAGCGTTATGAATCAGTGAGTCGATTCAGCGGTTTGGAGCGTTATGAATCAGTGAGTCGATTCAGCGGTTTGAAGCGTTATGAATCAGTGAGTCGATTCAGCGGTTTGGAGCGTTATGACTCAGTGAGTCGATTCAGCGGTTTGGAGCGTTATGAATCAGTGAGTCGATTCAGCGGTTTGAAGCGTTATGAATCAGTGAGTCGATTCAGCGGTTTGGAGCGTTATGACTCAGTGAGTCGATTCAGCGGTTTGGAGCGTTATGAATCAGTGAGTCGATTCAGCGGTTTGAAGCGTTATGAATGAGTGAGTCGATTCAGTGGTTTGGAGCGTTATGAATCAGTGAGTCGATTCAGTGGTTTGGAGCGTTATGTATCAGTGAGTCGATTCAGTGGTTTGGAGCGTTGTGAATCAGCGAGTCGATTCAGCGGTTCAGAGCGTTGTGAATCAGTGAGTCGATTCAGTGGTTTGGAGTGTTATGAATCAGTGAGTTGATTCAGCAGTTTGGCGCATTATGAATCAGTGAGTCGATTCAGCGGTTTGAAGCGTTATGAATCAGTGAGTCGATTCAGTGGTTTGGAGTGTTATGAATCAGTGAGTCAATTCAGCAGTTTGGAGCGTTATGAATCAGTGAGCCGATTCAGCGGTTTGAAGCATTATGAATCAGTGAGCCGATTCAGCGGTTTGGATCGCCAAAGTCACGCATTTCAGCAGTTTGAGTCATGAATCGACTCACCGATTCATAATCCTTCGAAGCTTCATGATGCCGTGTTTTGAAAACAAAGTCGTTATTTAGGGTTTTTTTGCGCACATAAACTATTCTCGTCGCTTCATAAAGTTATTGTAGGTCCACTGTGGTGAGATGGACTTTGTAACGACATCTTGAGTGCCTTTTATGGGTCTACAGGAAGTTATTTGTAATTTTTTTCAGAAATTGTAGCATATTCCTTTTGTAAAGCAACAGAACTTGTTTGACTCAATGTTTTGTAAATCTGAGCCATGTGTTTATTAAGGACTTAAAAAACAAGATGAGAACTTAAATATTCCCAGCACTTTGTGATGTAGAGCTTTTTTTCTGTTTTTCATCAAACCGCAGTTTTTGCAAGTTCCTGCAATTTTATCGCATAAAATTGCATAAATATCCCGCATTTTCCATTGCATTTTTTAAGAAAATGTGCTGCATAATCAAGGATTTTTGCCCGCAACAATAAAAAAAAGAGCCAAATTTTTCTGGAGGGACTGATAAAGGGTATTTTTAGGGGTAGCGCTGAAACCCTATTGTAATTGTTAAATTTCCCAAGGATCGGCATTCTCCCCTAAAACTGACGGTGCAGAGTAAACCGTAAGTCGTAGAGACTTGAGACTTTGAGGGCTGGTAGTACTCACACCGTCTACAATGCCACGAAAGCTTGCCCCAAACGGCCTGATGGGGGCGCTACAGCACTCAAAAGTACGTTTATTATTGGACATTTTGGGGTATTTCGGATTTTTTGAAAACCCTACTTTTGTGAAATAGTCTTAGGTTTTTGGCCTGATCGAACCCAAACCAGTGCAGCAAGATTCTCTGAAGTTTGATTGTCAATAGTTATCAAAAAAATATAGAAATTTCGGTTCACGGTCCCTAAGGGCCGCAAAACGTTCAAATTGGGAGGAGCCTCTTTTACTAAAATGGCTATAACTCGTGAACGGAACGAGATATTTTCACCAAACTTGGGACACATGTTTATGGGCTCAATCTGAGGTTTCAAGAAAAAAAATGGACGATTGGTCACTTGGTGGCGCTATAACAGAAAAAAAACTTGAAATATCCATAACCACCTGACCGTTAGTCCAATGGATTTGAAAATTGGCATGCACTGCCTTTGTCCAAGGTGCCATGATAGTCTATGAGGACATTAGTGTATCTAAAAAAACATGGCCGCCATTGGCAAATAAAATTTGAGCACTTATTAGACAAGGTTACCGATTATGTAAAAAAACCTTCTTTTGCGAACTAGTCCTAGGTTTCTCGCTGAATTCTGAATAAAACCATTGCAGTACAATTCTGTGGACTCTCCAGGTCAATAATTATCAATAAAGTTGAACTTTTATATTTTCAATTCTATATTGGCTCTTCTTTGAAATCGAACACTAAGTAACCAGACTCCTACACTCTTAAAAGTAAAAGTTATTTATTGGCATTGATGGTTCCATGAAGAACCTTTAACATCCACTAAAGGTTTATAGTGGAAATTGTTCTTTAAATTGTTAATGTTCTTCACACTAAAAAACTGTTCTTTTAAGAACTGATCTCTGAAAGGTTCTTCGTGGATCCAGCCTCTTTTGGAACCTTTATTTTCAGGAGTGTATTGCCAAATCCCAGCGTTTCCCATGTTGTCCCTTTGGCCATTCATTAGATGTCCCAGGAGACTCAGAGCTCAGGGCTCTGGGTGTTTCTGCTTAGACTCTACGCACATGAAAGACTGATTCTAGGATGTTTCGTCTACATTTAATGAAGAACAGAAAACACATGTGCCACGCAAGAGACCTACAGCTCAAGCACTCGAGTGTAGGTGGACAACACAACAACAAATAAGGCAAAACATTTCCTAATTCTGCAGACTATACACTTCCAGTTGACTGATTGAATTGCAAACAAGTTTTCTGAAGTGCTGTTTAACCCTCGGGTGTTGTTCGGACATTTTAGACTGAAAAAAATCTCAATCCAATCGTGCATCTGTGGGATGTGCCGAACAAACTAGTCCGATCCATGGAGGCCCCACCTCGCAACTTACAGGACTTAGAGGATCTGCTGCTAACATCTTGGTGCCAGATACCACAGCACACCTTCAGTGGAGGCCATGTCTCGATGGGTCAGGGGGACCAACACAATATTAGGAAGTCATAATGTTATGCCTGATAAAAGTGAGTAATTATGTCTAAAAACAACTGTAGAATTTACAAGCCTCTTTATATAGAGATATATAGGAAATCTAGTGGATGTTTTTCTTGTAGTACTCCCACCAGATATCATTATGTTTGTTATGGTTATACTTTCAAAGATGATGTTATGGAAGCAAAATTGAGCAGTGCATTTAAAAAAAAAAAAAAGAGCCGATAGAGTCTGCCTGAAAACAAACAAAATGATGATAATATCAGTGACTGACTCTCAAAAGGGAGGGAATTCCATTCGTGTTTATCCCGAAGGATCTGTTGTGAGGTGCATTCATCTCAAACTGCTCTGGGTGTGCAGGTGTTTGAGTATAAAGCCACACACACTAACGTTTCTCTCACCGCTGTGTGTTTAAGGCCGGCCAGAAAGGCGTTATTCTCTCAAGTATCGTTTGAGAAGTATGAAAGATATACGCTTGCTCAGTACATGATGAAATCCTGCTAATGACTTTACCAGCATCACTCATAATGTCATCGCCACAGCTGGAGCGCAGATATTCCCTCATGCGTCCCCATCACGTTATGAAATAGTAGGGAATGACCCCTAATTATTTACTCCATGAAAAACACCTTCCTGGCAACACCAATCCCGGAGACAGACTCCACTGAGCTGTTAGTCAAAGCGTGAAGGGGTTTGTGAAACAAATCACACTCGCTGACAGTAAGAGTCGCTCCGAGATTAACCAGGAAAAACCACTGATATATCTGTTATCTGACAGGTTTCCTCATATTCTGGGATGGCTTGACCAGTAGCTGTCAGATATCCGTCTTCAGGATCCAGAAGAATTGATTTCACCTCGGAATAAAAGCATACAGAATTTGACTTTTTTTCCAAAAATTGCGATATAAACTAAATGGCAATTACCTTTTTTTATATTTTTATTCTGTAGTGGAAACAATAACAACAGAATTCCAAAATTCCAAGAAAAAAAGCGAAATGGTGAGATTTATTCACATAAACTCGCAATTGCAAGAAAAAAGTCATAATTATGAGATTTATTTTATATTTTTATTCTGTGGCATAAACAATAAAAACAGAATCGTAAAAAAAAAGGCAAAATTGCTAAATTTATAACTTGCGATTTTGAGACATAAACTCGCAGTCGTGAGAAAAAAGGTCAGAATTGTGAGATTTAAAATTGGCAATTATCTTTTTTATGTTTTTATTCTGTTGCGGAAACAGTAAAAACCGAATTTAGTTGTAAACTAAGAATTCCAATAAAAAAAGGCAAAATTGCGAAATTTTTTATTTAATTTTGAGATATATAAACTTGTAATTGCGAGACTAAAGTCAGAATTGCATGATTAATAAAATTCAATTATTTTTTTCATATTTTTATTCGGTGGCATAAACAATAAATACAGAATCGCGAGTTGTAAATTAAGAATTTCAAGACAAATAGCCAAATTGCTATTTATAACTTATAACTAAATTGTGAAATAAAAAAAAGTGTAAATTGAAAACTAAGAATTCCAAGAAAAAAGACAAAATTGCAAGATTTATTAGACACTGTAAAAAAAATCAGGTCTCCAATTGAACATTTTCTAGTGACTGATCACTTCTAAATTTTTTAGTTGGCCAAATTGAATTTCTGTGAATTAAATTGCATCAATTCACAGAAATTCAATTTGGCCAACTGAAAAATGTGATCAGTCACTAGAAAATTTTCAATTGGAGACCACCTTTTTTTTTACAGTGTATAATCTTAAAATAAACTGTGAGGAAAAAAGTTAGAGTTGTGAACTAAAAATTCCAAGAAAAAAGACAAAATTGCGAGATTTATAATATAATTTTGACATATTATTTTAGAAAAAAAAGTCAGAAGTGTGAATTGGCTTATTTTTTTATTCCGTGGTGTAAACAAGCTTCCAGAACTAATTTGAAGGTATTTTACCGTGGTTAAGATGTGGTTAAAGTGATTTTACCGCGGTTAGGATGTGGTTACAGTGATTTTACCATGGTTAGATTGTGGTTACAGTGATTTTACCGCGGTTAAGATGTGGTTACAGTGATTTTACCGCGGTTAGGATGTGGTTACAGTGATTTTACCATGGTTAAGATATGGTTACAGTGATTTTACAGTGGTTAAGATGTGGTTACAGTGATTTTACCGCGGTTAGGATGTGGTTACAGTGATTTTACAGTGGTTAAGATATGGTTACAGTGATTTTACCACGGTTATGTTGTTACAGTGATTTTACCACGGTTAAGATGTGGTTACAGTGATTTTACCACGGTTAAGATGTGGTTACAGTGATTTTACCGCGGTTAGGATGTGGTTACATTGATTTTACCGTGGTTAAGATATGGTTACAGTGATTTTACCGCGGTCAAGATGTGGTTACAGTGATTTTACCATGGTTAAGATGTGGTTACAGTGATTTTACCGCGGTTAGGATGTGGTTACATTGATTTTACCGTGGTTAAGATATGGTTACAGTGATTTTACCGCGGTCAAGATGTGGTTACAGTGATTTTACCATGGTTAAGATATGGTAACATTGATTTTACAGCGGTTAAGATGTGGTTACAGTGATTTTACCATGGTTAAGATGTGGTTACAGTGATTTACCGTGGTTAAGATGTGGTTACAGTGATTTTACCGCGTTTAAGATGTGGTTACAGTGATTTTTCCGCGGTTAAGATGTGGTTACAGTGATTTTACCGTGGTTATGTGGTTACAGTGATTTTACCGCAGTTAAGATGTGGTTACATTGATTTTACCGGAGTTAAGATGTGGTTACAGTGATTTTACCACTGTTATTTTGTTAGTTATTTTACCACGGTTAAGATGTGGTTACAGTGATTTTACCGTGGTTAAGATGTGGTTACAGTGATTTTACCGCGGTTAAGATGTGGTTACAGTGATTTTTCCGCGGTTAAGATGTAGTTACAGTGATTTTACCGTGGTTAAGATGTGGTTACAGTGATTTTACCACGGTTATGTGGTTACAGTGATTTTACCACGGTTAAGATGTGGTTACAGTGATTTTACCGTGGTTAAGAAGTGGTTACAGTGATTTTACCACGGTTATGTGGTTACAGTGATTTTACCATGGTTAAGATGTGGTTACAGTGATTTTACGGTGGTTAAGATGTGGTTATAGTGATTTTACCGCGGTTAAGATGTGGTTACAGTGATTTTACCGCAGTTAAGATGTGGTTACAGTGATTTTACCGCAGTAAAGATGTGGTTACAGGGATTTTACCACAGTTAAGATGTGGTTACAGTGATTTTACCACAGTTAAGATGTGTTTACAGTGATTTTACCGCGGTTAATATGTGGTTACAGTGATTTTACCGCGGTTAAGATGTGGTTACAGTGATTTTACCGTGGTTAAGATGTGGTTACAGTGATTTTACCGCGATTAAGATGTGGTTACAGTAATTTTACCACGGTTAAGATGTGGTTACAGTGATTTTACCGCAGTTAATATGTGGTTACAGTGATTTTACCACGGTTAAGATGTGGTTACAGTGATTTTACCGCGGTTAAGATGTGGTTACAGTAATTTTACAACGGTTAGGATGTGGTTACAGTGATTTTACCGCGGTTAAGATGTGGTTACAGTGATTTTACAACGGTTAGGATGTGGTTACAGTGATTTTACCGTGGTTAAGATGTGGTTACAGTGATTTTACCGCGATTAAGATGTGGTTACAGTAATTTTACCACGGTTAAGATGTGGTTACAGTGATTTTACCGCAGTTAATATGTGGTTACAGTGATTTTACCACGGTTAAGATGTGGTTACAGTGATTTTACCGTGGTTAAGATGTGGTTACAGTGATTTTACCGCGATTAAGATGTAGTTACAGTAATTTTACCACGGTTAAGATGTGGTTACAGTGATTTTACCGCAGTTAATATGTGGTTACAGTGATTTTACCACGGTTAAGATGTGGTTACAGTGATTTTACCGCGGTTAAGATGTGGTTACAGTAATTTTACAACGGTTAGGATGTGGTTACAGTGATTTTACCGCGGTTAAGATGTGGTTACAGTTTTTTTTACAACGGTTAGGATGTGGTTACAGTGATTTTACCGTGGTTAAGATGTGGTTACAGTGATTTTACCACGGTTATGTGGTTACGGTGATTTTACCGCGGTTCAGATGTGGTTACAGTGATTTTACCGCGGTTAAGATGTGGTTACAGTGATTTTACCGCAGTTATGTGGTTACAGTGATTTTACCCTAGTTAAGATGTGGTTACATTGATTTTACCGGAGTTAAGATGTGGTTACAGTGATTTTACCACTGTTATTTTGTTAGTTATTTTACCACGGTTAAGATGTGGTTACAGTGATTTTACCGTTGTTAAGATGTGGTTACAGTGATTTTACCGCGGTTAAGATGTGGTTACAGTGATTTTACCGTGGTTAAGATGTGGTTACAGTGATTTTACAGCGATTAAGATGTGGTTACAGTAATTTTACCACGGTTAAGATGTGGTTACAGTGATTTTACCGCAGTTAATATGTGGTTACAGTGATTTTACCACGGTTAAGATGTGGTTACAGTGATTTTACCGCGGTTAAGATGTGGTTACAGTAATTTTACAACGGTTAGGATGTGGTTACAGTGATTTTACCGCGGTTAAGATGTGGTTACAGTGATTTTACAACGGTTAGGATGTGGTTACAGTGATTTTACCGTGGTTAAGATGTGGTTACAGTGATTTTACCACGGTTATGTGGTTACGGTGATTTTACCGCGGTTAAGATGTGGTTACAGTGATTTTACCGCGGTTAAGATGTGGTTACAGTGATTTCACCGCAGTTATGTGGTTACAGTGATTTTACCCTAGTTAAGATGTGGTTACATTGATTTTACCGGAGTTAAGATGTGGTTACAGTGATTTTACCACTGTTATTTTGTTAGTTATTTTACCACGGTTAAGATGTGGTTACAGTGATTTTACCGTTGTTAAGATGTGGTTACAGTGATTTTACCGCGGTTAAGATGTGGTTACAGTGATTTTACCGTGGTTAAGATGTGGTTACAGTGATTTTATCGTGGTTAAGATGTGGTTACAGTGATTTTACCACGGTTAAGATGTGGTTACAGTGATTTTACCACGGTTAAGATGTGGTTACAGCGATTTTACGCTGGTTAAGATGTGGTTATAGTGATTTTACCGCGGTTAAGATGTGGTTACAGTGATTTTACCGCAGTGAAGATGTGGTTACAGTGATTTTACCGCAGTTAAGATGTGGTTACAGTGATTTTACCACAGTTAAGATGTGGTTACAGTGATTTTACCGCAGTTAAGATGTGCTTATATTGATTTTACTGGAGTTAAGATGTGGTTACAGTGATTTTACCACTGTTATTTTGTTAGTTATTTTACCACGGTTAAGATGTGGTTACAGTGATTTTACCGTTGTTAAGATGTGGTTACAGTGATTTTACCGCGGTTAAGATGTGGTTACAGTGATTTTTCCGCGGTTAAGATGTAGTTACAGTGATTTTACGGTGGTTAAGATGTGGTTATAGTGATATTACCGCGGTTAAGATGTGGTTACAGTGATTTTACCGCAGTGAAGATGTGGTTACAGTGATTTTACCGCAGTTAAGATGTGGTTACAGTGATTTTACCACGGTTAAGATGTGGTTACAGTGATTTTACCGTGGTTAAGATGTGGTTACAGTGATTTTACCGCAGTTAAGATGTGGTTACAGTGATTTTACCACGGTTAAGATGTGGTTACAGTGATTTTACCGCGGTTAATATGTGGTTACAGTAATTTTACCGCGGTTAAGATGTGGTTACAGTGATTTTACCGCGGTTAGGATGTGGTTACAGTGATTTTACCGTGGTTAAGATGTGGTTACAGTGATTTTACCGTGGTTAATATGTGGTCACAGTGATTTTACCGCGGTTAAGATGTGGTTACAGTGATTTTACCGCGGTTAATATGTGGTTACAGTGATTTTACCGCGGTTAAGATGTGGTTACAGTGATTCTACCGCGGTTAATATGTGGTTAAGATGTGGTTACAGTGATTTTACCACGGTTAAGATGTGGTTACAGTGATTTTACCGCGGTTAAGATGTGGTTACAGTGATTTTACCGCAGTTAATATGTGGTTACAGTGATTTTACCACGGTTAAGATGTGGTTACAGTGATTTTACCGGAGTTAAGATGTGGTTACAGTGATTTTACCATGGTTAAGATGTGGTTACAGTGATTTTACCGCAGTTAAGATGTGGTTACAGTGATTTTACCGTGGTTAAGATATGGTTACAGTGATTTTACCGTGGTTAAGATGTGGTTACAGTGATTTTACCACGTTTATGTGGTTACAGTGATTTTACCGCGGTTATGTGGTTACAGTGATTTTACCGCGGTTATGTGGTTACAGTGATTTTACCACGGTTAAGATGTGGTTACAGTGATTTTACCACGGTTAAGATGTGGTTAAATCCCTGACTCTGTGGCTCGTTGCTTTAATTAGCACCTCGTTCTCTCTCTGTGTGACAGGTTTTTCACTCTGTCACAGTACAAATCCCCAGAAAGGCTCTTGTATGGGGACTCTTTCGGGTCAGTTGTGGCTAATCAAAACAACTTACATTTGATGAACCCTCCAGGGCAAAGGTCAGAGGTCAAGAAGGCTTCCACTGAAGCCCTTGCTTGTGTTTGAAGAGCATCTCCTGAGACGCCTTTATCTGTGCCGAGGAAAAACATCCTCTCGTGTTGAGAAATACTGCGGATATGTCAGATTTTCACTCTTGTTAGAGAACTCTAGTAAACAAATACTCTTGCCTCAGTAAGATGTTAATAAGGGTCATATAATTGTTTGAATTTATGCACATCTTGGCATTTCCAGCCAGTGTTTTTGTGCATAAAATAGGCGTATGGGAACATTGTGAAGCCGCGGTGGTGTTCTCTTCAGGTGCATTATGCTAGGAAAGCGTCCAGAAGAGCAGGCGAGTATCGAGTTGCACAGATGCTCTGTAATCACGGATCTGGATGGTCTTGGGCGCAGGTCAAAGGTCGCCGTTCCTCCGAGTCCTGCTTCTGGTACAAGGAGCCGGTCGCGGGGGTCGAGTTTTGCTCAGATGTAATCAACTCTGTCACGCAGGCTTTGAATTAGAGAACGGCTTAAATAAGACAAGCTGGAGGAATGAGGAAACTCCTGACCTGTGTGTCTTTGAAAGCTCTGAATGTTCCAGCATGTGAAGCCACGGTACAGTGAACGGCCTTTATAAATGAGGAAAAATCACGCCCGCTTTGATCACAAAAGATTCTATTGCGAATAAACCCTGTTCCTCTCAACTTCCTGTTCATCAAAGAGTCCTGAGGAATAAATCTGACCCAATAGTCAATATATACACTAGTGTTCAAAAGTGGCGTCCGGCCTAGTAAAACTGACATCTTCACCCTTTATTCAAATATTATTAAAGATTCTAATCATTCTACACACATCAGTGGCCACCTGTGCAATAAGTCCAAATATTATACTAAATATTCCACGCTCAACTGTTAGTGGAGGCGATTGGGAACAACAGCAACTCAGCCACGAAGTGAAATCACAGAGCGGGGTCAGCACATGCTGAGGGTCACAGAAGACACCAACTTTCAGTCAAGAGCTCCAGACCTCCAAACTTCTGTGGCCTTCAGATGAGCTCAAGAACAGTGTGTGGAGCTTCAGGGAATGGGTTTCCATGGCCGAGCAGCTCATCCAGGCCTTACAGCACCAAAGCAGTGGGGTAAGGTGTGCCGCCACTGGACTCTAGAGCAGTGGAGACGTGTTCTTTGAGTGACCAATCACGCTTCTCTGTCTGACAATCCTATGGACGAGTCTGGGTTTGGCGGTCGCCAGGAGAACGGGACTTGCCTGACTGCATTGTGCCAAGTGTAAAGTTTGGTGGAGGGGGGATTTTGGGGTGGAGTTGTTTTTCAGGGGTTAGTTCCAGTGAAAGGAACTCTTAATGCTTCACCAAGACATTTTGGACAATTTCATGCTCCCAATTTTGCGTGAACAGTTCGGGGACGGCCCCTTCCTGTCCCAACATGACATATACACCGATCAGGCATAACATTATGACCTAATATTGTGTTGGTCCCCCTTTTGCCACCAAAACACCCAGTTTTGGAGATGCTCTGACCCATCACAATCTGGCCCTTGTCAAACTCGCTCAAATCCTTACGCTTGCCCATTTTTCCTGCTTCTAACACATCAACTCTGAGGACAAAATGTTCACTTGCTGCCTAATGTATCCCACCCACTTACATAGTTATTCACTCATAATGTTGTGCCTGATCGGTTTATAGGCCAAATTTTCTTATTGGGCCAATAACAATAACGTTAAAATGAACATATATTGGCCGATACTGATATATTGTTTCACATCTGGTACATGCAATCTAAAAAATGCTGGGTTAAAAACAACCCAAGTTGGGTTGAAAATGGACTAACCCAGCAATTGGGTTGTTTTAAGCAAAAATTTAACCCAACCGCTGGGTTAAAACAACCCAACCGCTTTTTTAGAGTGTGTGGATTCAACCCGCACCAGATGTGGGCCGGATCTGGGCGACCAAAATTCTACATCAGCACAACGTTTAATGCCAACGTTAATTTGACGTCCAATTCCAACGTCAGCTGACGTTGATATTTAGTTGTTTTTAGGTTGTGTTGTAAAGTTACCAAAATCCAACGTTGAGTCAACATCTCAAGCGAACGTCATAATGACGTCAGAAACTGACATTTAGTCATGATGTTTGACAACCAAAACCCAACGTCTTCTTGACGTCATAATGGTAACGTCCACACAACGTCAAATTATAACATCATTAGACGTTGATCTTTTGTTGTTTTTAGGTTGTGTTGTAAAGTAACCAAAATCCAACGTCGAGTCAACGTCTCAAGCCAATGTAATATTTACGTCAAATACTGACATTTAGTCATGAAGTGTAGTGACCAAAACCCAACGTCCACACAACGTCAAATTCTAACAACATTAGACCTTTTGTTGGTTTTAGGTTGTGAACACATTTAATGACAAGAGTGCACATAAATTTGGTAAATAAATATTAGGGCTGTCAAAAGATTAGTTGCGATTAATCGCATCCAAAATAAAAGCGTGTGTATATATTTAAGAAAAAAAATATTATTTTTATATATAAAACATTTATATTTATATATATATTATAGATTATATAAATGTATATACAGTATATACATGCAAATATTTCTTAAATATATACATGAATGTGTGTGTATTTATATATAAATAATAATTAACAGAGTACACACACATATATTATGTAAACACAAACTTTTATTTTGGATGCGATTAATCGGGATTAATCTTTTGACAGCCCTAATAAATATAAAACAATATTTATTTACACATCACACAACTATTTACAACACAATCAAAGAGGCTTTGTTTGCGTTGTTTCTCCGGATTTTGTTGTTTTTAAGACAAATTTTGTCTGTTTATTGTCACCTTTTCCGTTCTACATGGAGTTCACGTGTCCATTGTTTTAAAAAAAAAAAAAATTTATGACTCAATGCTAAGGATTTCAGTGGTTCAAATTTTGACTTGCCCCACCACAAAAAAAGTAATAAATAAAATAAAATAAAATAAATCCATGTATCCTTAACAAATAAGGTTTTGACTCCAAAAACTACTAGCCTAACTCATATATGTTTTAAATATTGCTAAAGACAATCAGTAATAAAATAAGAACAAATAATCAAATTACTAGCAACATCACAAATCAATACAAAGTCTAAACTAGATTTTCAGCTACAAAAATAGTAATTAAATGTAAAATATCACTGCATAGTCTGCATTAAATTATATATCACTGCATATAAATATAGATTAACCCTTATTAAAAGTCAAGAGTCGTGAGTGATTTTTAGTTCAGATTGACGTCAACATCCAACGTTGGGTTCTGACGTCAACTCGATTTTCATTTTGGCGTTATTGTTTGCTTGTGAACATTTGTTGTTCTTAGTCATTTTGCAAGATAATATAGAGGCAAATGAATGTAGCGAATAATTATTTTGCATCAGATTAGTGTTGGTTCAGTTCAGTGTTGGTTCAGTTCAGTGTTGATTCAGTTCAGTGTTGGTTCAGTTCAGTGTTGATTCAGTTCAGTGTTGATTCAGATCAGTGTTGATTCAGATCAGTGTTGATTCAGATCAGTGTTGATTCAGATCAGTGCTTATTCAGCTCAGTGTTGATTCAGCTCAGTGTTGATTCAGATCAGTGTTGATTCAGATCAGTGTTGATTCAGCTCAGTGTTGATTCAGTTCAGTGTTGGTTCAGTTCAGTGTTGATTCAGTTCAGTGTTGATTCAGATCAGTGTTGATTCAGATCAGTGTTGATTCAGATCAGTGTTGATTCAGATCAGTGCTGATTCAGCTCAGTGTTGATTCAGATCAGTGTTGATTCAGATCAGTGTTGATTCAGATCAGTGTTGATTCAGCTCAGTGTTGATTCAGATCAGTGTTGATTCAGATCAGTGTTGATTCAGATCAGTGCTGATTCAGCTCAGTGTTGATTCAGATAAGTGTTGATTCAGATCAGTGTTGATTCAGATCAGTGTTGATTCAGCTCAGTGTTGATTCAGATTAGAGTTGATTCAGCTCAGTGTTGATTCAGATCAGTGTTGATTCAGATCAGTGCTGATTCAGCTCAGTGTTGATTCAGATCAGTGTTGATTCAGATCAGTGTTGATTCAGCTCAGTGTTGATTCAGATCAGTGTTGATTCAGATCAGTGTTGATTCAGATCAGTGCTGATTCAGCTCAGTGTTGATTCAAATCAGTGTTGATTCAGATTAGTGTTGATTCAGATCAGTGTTGATTCAGCTCAGTGTTGATTCAGATCAGTGTTGATTCAGATCAGTGCTGATTCAGCTCAGTGTTGATTCAGATCAGTGTTGATTCAGATCAGTGTTGATTCAGATCAGTGTTGATTCAGATCAGTGTTGATTCAGCTCAGTGTTGATTCAGATTAGTGTTGATTCAGCTCAGTGTTGATTCAGATCAGTGTTGATTCAGATCAGTGCTGATTCAGCTCAGTGTTGATTCAGATCAGTGTTGATTCAGATCAGTATTGATTCAGATCAGTGTTGATTCAGCTCAGTGTTGATTCAGATTAGTGTTGATTCAGCTCAGTGTTGATTCAGATCAGTGTTGATTCAGCTCAGTGTTGATTCAGATCAGTGTTGATTCAGCTCAGTGTTGATTCAGCTCAGTGTTGATTCAGCTCAGTGTTGATTCAGATCAGTGTTGATTCAGTTCAGTGTTGATTCAGATCAGTGTTGATTCAGATTAGTGTTGATTCAGCTCAGTGTTGATTCAGCTCAGTGTTGATTCAGTTCAGTGTTGATTCAGTTCAGTGTTGATTCAGATCAGTGTTGATTCACATTAGTGCTGATTCAGTTCAGTGTTGATTCAGCTCAGTGTTGATTCAGATCAGTGTTGATTCAGATCAGTGCTGATTCAGATCAGTGTTGATTCAGTTCAGTGTTGATTCAGTTCAGTGTTGATTCAGTTCAGTGTTGATTCAGATCAGTGTTGATTCAGTTCAGTGTTGATTCAGATCAGTGCTGATTCAGATCAGTGTTGATTCAGTTCAGTGTTGATTCAGTTCAGTGTTGATTCAGATCAGTGTTGATTCAGATCAGTGCTGATTCAGTTCAGTGTTGATTCAGATCAGTGTTGATTCAGATCTTGCTGTCTGGGATGTCATCTATATTATAGCGATTGTTTGCTTGTGAACATTTGTTGTTCTTAGTCATTTTGCAAGATAATATAGAGGTAAATGAATGTCGTGAATAATTATTTTGCATCAAGTTGTGAGAATCTAGAACCGTCCGAAGCACTTGGACATCATGAGGTCATGAGTTTAATTTTTTTTTGCCGTTTTGCATCCAC
>JARQWZ010002237.1:200000-202500 GCA_033150135.1 Gobio occitaniae | reverse complement strand
TCATCTCTCCTCAGAGCCGGTAATTGAACAGACGCAGCTTGACTGATGTTTAGAGGAAGTTCCTCTTCCCATCTGAAATATTCATGCATGTAAAGCCCAATTACGCTGTTCCTGTTCTCTTTCCTCCTGCTCCAGGAAATCAGAGTCCATGTTCATTTTCTCCACAGGCATTTCTGATCCACTGAACCTGCAGACGAGCCGCAAAAGCACAAAGGACCCCTGATAGTGTGCAGTGGGTCCACCAAGATGTTAGCAGCAGATCCTTTAAGTCCTGTAAGCTGCGAGGTGAGGCCACTGGTTTGTTCAGCTCATCCCACAGATGCTCTATTGGATTGAGAAGTTGTGTATCGAGTATCATAAAATAACATTAGGACGTTAACAACATTAAAAAAAAGAAAAAAGAAATGACCACTATAACCAGTAGATGGCGGAAGAGGAACACTCATTAGACATTATTTTAGCCATTCATTTTTATAGATCATCAAATCATAATTATAACATTAAAATTAGGGCTGTCAAAAGATTAATCGCGATTAATCGCATCCAAAATAAAAGTTTGTGTTTACATAATATATGTGTGTGTACTCTGTTAATTATTATTTATATATAAATACACACACAAGCATGTATATATTTAAGAAATATTTGCATGTATATACTGTATATACATTTATATAATCCATAATATATATAAATATAAATGTTTTATATATAAAAATAATATTTTTTTCTTAAATATATACATGCTTGTGTGTGTATTTATATATAAATAATAATTAACAGAGTACACACACATATATTATGTAAACACAAACTTTTATTTTGGATGCGATTAATCGCGATTAATCTTTTGACAGACCTAATAAAAATATCTATTTTTGTTACTGTATTTGTACTGAAGTGTTAAATATATAGGCTAATTGTAAGGAAAATCACAAAGTCTCATGAAAAACAAAAACTTCTGACTAAACTTCACAATTAATCTTTATTTGAATCGTGTCTGAGCTTTGTTTGTTATGATGAGAGGATTTGTAGATGATGGGGAGATTCGTGTTTTTGCACCAAATTCATTCAGCGTTTAGAGACTGTATAAAACTTGTTATATGGATTCTCATTCCTGGTAAACAAAACATATGACCGGTCATGAATTATTGAGAGCTCTACACTCAAAAAAATAAAAAAGATTTATGATGCTGTTCTCTTTATTTAAGCAATTCATCTTGATTTAACACCATTATATCAGGTTTCTGGTTCAAATGTAATTGATTCATGTTAAACTGACTTAAAACCGTCACTCTTTGACATAACTTGATGTTTTCATATTGAAATAACATGTTTCAATCAAGTAACCCAAAGAAATAAGACTTGCTTAATGTTTTGTTATGTTGTTATTTAAAAGTTTGTCTTATGATAGTGTTTTTGGAGGTTATCATTGTGGTGAAGTGTAGAGCATGAGGACCTACTAATAACTATTAAAGATGTTTTAATAATAAAAATCTACTCTGTGCATGCCATGGATGTAACAAAACCATCTTCTGACTAGCCAATAAAATCTTGTAAAAGGTTTTGTAAATGCACTCTAAAATTAAATCAAGGATTTCCATGTGATTAAATGGCTTTCTTTCAGCATGAAGCACTTTTGTTAGGCTAACTTAAATAAATGAGTTGGACCAAAACATTGCAAATGAGTTGGGCTGACACTATTAAATGAAGCTGTGGCTAACCATAGTAAATAAGTTGAATCAACCTTAATAAATTAAGTTGACCCAACGTAAGTACATTATATTGGAATAACAGAATTGCATAATGCTGAAATAAAGCAAGTTAATCAGGTGGAAATACTTTCCATGATTTTTTATGTTCATTCAAAGAGTTATTTTTTTGAGTGTGTGGCTCTGATCAGCACAATATGTCCGTTATCTGATTGGCTGAAGCAGGCGGTGGGCGGAGTCTCCATATTTGTGGATTTGTGTGAGTGTAGACGCTAGAAATGTTTCAAAATCTTTTTACAAATTTACAAATGTGCAAGAAGAGATCCACCAATGCAGAGGAAGCGATTGACTAATGAAGTTGTGTTTGTGACATAAAAACATTTTATGTCACAAATGTCATCGTATTTATTTGTGAATCTTATTCATTTTTGTGAAACTCCTGCATGTATTTGTGGATCTCATTCTATTTATTTGTCAAGTCAAGTCAACTTTATTTATACAGCGCTTTTAACACTGCAGATTTACAGTGTTAAACAGGAAATAATGCAGCATCATTTTATTCAGCCGTTTTATTTATGTTGTTTGCATAAAACAACCCAATTGCTGGGTTAGTCCATTTTCAACCCAACTTGGGTTATTTTTAACCCAGCATTTTTTAGAGTGTAGTATTTCGGATTTATTTCTGTTAAATAAGTGAATATATTGTTATTAATAACCGTGTTGTGTTCTTATTAATACTTATTGTGAGCAATAATACAGTTACTACCCTCTATAAATGCATCAGTGAT
>JARQWZ010002237.1:135000-195000 GCA_033150135.1 Gobio occitaniae | reverse complement strand
CCTCTGTTGTTAAAACGACATTTTATTTTTATAAAGGACAGTGGCGTAACTTTAACCTAGGAATGATGGACACAAATATAACTATCTTTAGGCCTACTGTAATTAAGTCAAGTCAAGTCAACTTTATTTATATAGCGCTTTTAACAATGCAGATTGTTTCAAAGCAGTGTTAAACAGAAAAATAATTCAGCATAATTTTATTCAGCCGTCTAGCCATTCTGGAGAAAACGGTCATCAGTTCATTTCAATTATCATACAGTGACAGTGTAGATCAGTAATTAGATCAGTAATTTAGTTTATATGGTTAATTTAGTTTAATAATTAGATTTATTTGGATATTTAGTTGAAAAATTTAGTAATTAAGACATATACAGTATTCAAGAAATGTATTAAAACAGAAAGACGCTATAGTTTCTGTCACAATTCACCAGTGTGAGTGCCCGTGATCGCCACCAGAGGGCACTCCAACCCGGACTCTCATTCTATCATAGACTACGTTACCCATAATCCTTTGCCCGGACTCATCATCACTCATTGTTTGCACCTGTGTCTACCTCTGCCTATATTTACCATGTTCACTCGAAGTCATTCACTGCGAAGTCTTGTTTGTTTGTATATACTGCATTTCTGAGCATTCTCCCTGGTTTCTTGTCTCTTGGTCTTGGATTTCTCGCCTGTTCTGTGGATTAGCATTTTGCCTGTTTGACCTTTTGCCTGTTTTTGATTACGATTGTGGATTACCCTTTAATAAAGCTGCGTTTGGATTCTCAAACTTTGTGTCTTGGAGCAGTATGTTACAGTTTCAGCCGTACTCAAAGGCAGCAGAAACAGCCCAGTTACGCACGTCAATCCATTCCTGACGATCTTGGTTTGCTTCTTATTTATTAAATGTACAGTCAAATAGTTGATTAAACATTGATCAAAATTAAAATACAATTTATACGAAACAAAATTAATTTTAAAGGAAGACTTTCTATAAAACTTTCAATGAAGTGCTCAAAATCCATGTCGCCAGACATATGCGCATCTGATTATGTGCCTTACTCATGCTGCTCACTTTTCATAATCAACATATGAAATTAAAACATTATAATATTTAAGCATAGCCTAACTATGAAACTAAATAGGCTACGTTTTCTTTAACCCTCTGTCTGACGAAGTCGTCGGCGCCTTCTGATGGATTTTTTCCTTATTCCAGCGGAAACAAATCACAATACTCGATCATTTTTAGCCATACAGAGATCAGTGCAAGATATAATTATAAACAGTAAACTGTCTACTTTTATTTGTGTACACTCACAATAACAGCAAAGGCCGTGGACTCAGGGAACGGATTATTTATCACTCCACTCCAAACGCTGTCTTGATTTAAAAAATGAAAAGTTTTTCATTTCAAAAGCATTTCTAATTTCAGTTTATATTTCCAACAAACGCAATATAACGAAGTGGTAAAAAAACCTTTGAGTTAACACCAAATTCAAACTTTTCGCTCGTCTCTATATGTGGCAATGCGTCACAATAACCTGACGTATGTAAAAGTCGATCATTCTTTACAGATGATGGTATGTTTGGACAGAAGACGAGTTCTCTATTAATTTTATTAATAGAATATAATATGCCACAATTTATCATAACACCTCATATGTGCCTCTCAAGTATAAGGGGCTTTCCTTGCCATCAGTGCTATAACACGCACGTCTCTTTCCATTAATAATAATGGCGTGCGGTGGCTGGGATATACTTAAACCTAACAACATACGTAGCATAATTTTTGGAATAACTTATCACAACAGGAAAAAAAATGTTTTAGTCGCGTAACATCAGTTAATGGAAACGCCGTCATTTCGCAATAATTTTTTATCGACTTTTAGAAAATATTGCTAAAGTTTTGCGCAAATCTGTAATGGAAACGCGGCTAATGATACTTTATGAATGCGTTCAAAATGTTCAAGCGTCAAACTAGACACGGTAGGCGCGAATTTGACGCTTTATTCGTGTTCGGTGTGAACCCCATCTACTGGCAAGAGTCATGAAATATGTTATATTTTACACAAGAGGTCGGGAGAGACACACAATGTAAGATATTATGAGTTAATTTGAATTTAAATTGAACGAATGTGCTTAAATGATTATTTATTAGTAATTTAAAGGTAAATAAAAATAAAAAATCTCCCAAAAATTGCATTAAAAATAGAAAAAATATCAAAATGAAATCAAATAAGCTTTCTGGACCAAAAAAAATTAAGTATAATTTTAGGGCATCTGGTTATTTTGACCCGTGAGGGAAGGTGTAACCGTAGTCTGTATATTTTACAATATAATGTTATAATTTATATTAATCAAATTAGAAATGCTTACTTTTTTGCGTAATCCACATAATATACACTGAATAAAATTTGATGTAGAAACTATTTCCACTCAGAAATCGATAGTAAATTTCACAATTGACACAAACAACACTGTGAAATTTTAAAGACTGAAATAGTGTTTTCTTGTAAAACAGATATGATTTTTCATTGAAAGCAAGCAAACATGCAGTTTATTTAAATGTGATAAATAGAAAAACAATGTCTTGTTTTACAAATAGGGAGTAATTTTCGGCATGTTCCACTTGCACATGTTTCTCACTGTAATGTTGAGGTTTAATATTTCATGCTGATTCGTTTATGTTGTATAAATGAGTTGAACCGCTGCTGTAATTACAGCCTCCAGCATGTAAACATCACGTCTGTGCAGCAGAGCAATAAAACGCTTTGACGGGTCGTGTGTTAATGATGTAAGAGTCATTGCTCACATTTCTGTTGTCATTAATACATAAAGAATATGTTTGGCTGGTAGATCTGAGAATCTCTTAGAGCTGGCCTGCGTTTCAATCGATTTGCTCATTCCCGTTCATCTCAGTGACAGCTGTATGGAAGCTCCCAATGAATGTGAACTCACTGGTTTGGGCTTGGCCCCTTAGTTCCAGTGAAAGGAAATCTCAATGCTTCACCAAGACATTTGGGACAATTTCATGCTCCCAACTTTGTGGGAACCGTTTGGGGACGGACGGCCCCTTCCTGTCCCAACATGACCCAGTGCACAAAGCGTCGCTCCATAAAGACATGGATGAGCGAGTTTGGTGTGGAGGAACTTGAGTCCTGACCTCAACCCGATAGAACAGCTTTGGGGTGAATTAGAGCGGAGACTCATCAAAAACTGCATTTCCCACAATCCATTGCCTGGACTCATTATGTGTCATTACTTTCAGCTGTCTTGTTAACTGCCTTGTGTTTTCGGTCACTCTTTGCGAAGTCTTGTTTGGGTCATGTATCCTGGTTTCCCGTGTCTTTGGCCTGTTGTCCTGGATGTCCTTGTGTTTTCTGCCCTGGTGTTGATTGTCTGTTTTTTTGACATGGATTATGATTCTGGATTTCCCAATAAAGATGCATTGGATCTTGGAGCAGTATGCAAATTAATGCATTTGTAATTAGAGAATGACTCATTTGCAAATTGAAAAAAAGCATTTCAGAAAACATGTAAGTACAAAACATTTTCTAAATGTACTGATTAATTATGATGATCTCTATTACTTAAAAAAATACCCTATTCACCTGTGCGTTTCAATATAATTACATATTTTGGCATTTGGTACACTGTAAACCCAACGCTCAAAATAATTAATTGGTTTGAGAAGGGCAAACTCAGATTAAAACAATTATTTCAGATTAGTACTTTTATGAGTATATAAAGCTTTCTTTTTCTTTTGAGTTCATGAGACATATTTGAAGTAGTCTGAATTGTTTCATTGTTTTGAGTTCTATGAACTTGTTTCTTTTAATTTAGACAAACTTAAATTTAACCAAAACTGGGCTATTTCTCAGCCTGCTACAGTTCCACTACTAAAAATATCTATTTTGAGATTACATGATAATTTTAAGTTAAATGTATGAATTACTACTTAAACCTTATGTGCTGTTGGGGACATTTTCATCCACTACGGGGTGTCTTAATTTAGCCATAACTTTCTCTGTGTTTCAGAAAATTGAATGATTTTTAGTGACAAATCTTATTTTGACTACCCTTTCGTTATATTAGTGGATGAAAACAGCCACTAAATTAATCTGCTGTAAAAATGTATCAGATAAATAATGCATAAATCTATTAATCATCCTCAGTCCTGATCAAAAACTACTAAATGTTTAAAACAAATTCAGTATTTTAACTCTTTAATTGCCAAATTCATAAATTATGTCACTGATTTGGGTTAAAACAAAAACAAACAAAAACAACACTTATTTTCAATATAAAATGTAATTGTGGACTGGATTTTTTTATTTTTACCTTTTATCGCAGTCTTGTCAAAGATTAGAAACAACATTGGCTTTGATGCATTGTTAGCTTTTGTGCAGCATCAGATTTTAATGTTTTCTCCCTCATTTACTGTTCGTGACTGTTTTTGCCCCATTGACTTCCATTATAACCACATTTTTTGATTGCAATGCCATGACACCATATACTCATGCATTTTTGATTGTTGATAGCTTTCCCTGTTGGGAAGAGGTACAATTTGTAATTTTTACAATTGATAACCAGGTGGCACCATTAACCCTTTAGATACGACTCTGAGTTTTCTTTGGGCTATTTAGCTGATACATTTTTTATAGTCACATGTTCCGTTGAACTTAACGATGGAACTCGCGACAATAATTGCTTTTTGGTTCTTGATCTGCTCAGGTTTGTTGTGGGTGTGTCTTGGATGAAGTCATCGCCCTCTGATGGTCTGATTGACAGGAGTTTCTCAACCAATCAGAACACGGCAGCCCTGATCACGAGCAGCTGGACGGGTTTGGTCTGATAGTTTTGGGTGTGCATGATCTTCTCAAATGTCTGTTTTTCGTTCATTTACATTTACATTTATGCATTTGGCAGACGCTTTTATCCAAAGCGACTTACATTGCATTCAAGGTACACATTTTACATTTTGTCAGTTCTTGCTTTCCCTGGGAATCGAACCCATGACCTTGGCGTTACTAGCGCCACGCTCTACTGTTTGAGCTACAGGAAATCGTGTCGTCCCTGCAGTAATTGAATTTCCTCTCTCTGATCCTCCACCTCATCTGTGTTTACTGAAGCTCTTTATTACTCTTCTGAGCATCTCTATAGTTGCCTCAACACCTTTAGAAACATGTGAGTTTGTAAAGGATGTCCTTCCTTTTTATTGCATATTGCTCTGGTGTCTCCAGAACTGAGATTTCAAGTTTCATGCTGTTGGGTTTTCCTGAGCAGTTTGCCTTTGGGAATGATGGAGAACTCCAGATATTCTAGACCTTCTGTGGCCGTTTGCTTCATGAAGTATTGAACAGATTGTCTCAGTTCTGGAAACTTCAGCACTGATTGAGTGACAAAGACATAGAGTCACTCTAAACATGATCCGTTCCCTTTCCAGTGTAACACAGAAAGACATAAAGCAGAGGAATGGATGGCAGAAACACTCCACAGAAGCTTGATCTGGCACATTCTGCGTGTTGAGAAATAATCACTCATTTACGAGAGACTTTACGAGAGACTTTTAGTCTGGTATTTAAACAATGCAGGGCAGAAATGGACTAATTTAGGGCACTTCGTCATGCAATGTACGTTTCGATTTTTCTAAAAAGACTTTGAATTTACATTTATTTTGTATTTTTGCATGCCATTTATTTTGCTCTGAAAATATTTTTATTGTTTTCATGTCCAAACAAATAATTTTTTCAAATGATGCAACGATGTGGAGTTTTTTTTAAGGGTTGGGGGACGTTCTGGGAATGTTTACGGGACCCTTACTATAGGACCTTTCCTCTAGGTCTCTACACTACATTCCCATAAGGTTTGCAGGATCTAGGGGACCAACCTAGAATGTTATTTTTGGTCCTATTTAGGTCATTCATCACATTTACTGATTGTGTTCAGGGCATGTTTGTGTGACTCAATGTACACTGGGCTGCTTTGCAAATGAGGATCAGTAAAACACAGGATCTGCACAAAATGTCCCAAATGTCCTCTTTGTAACGTTGCCATGTGACCATAGAATAACAAAAATGGAACGTCCCCCTAAAGTCATATTGGGAACGTTATTATATGACCAACAGAGGATCATGTGGGAACGTTCTGTTAATGTCCCAAATGTCCTCTTTGTAACGTTGCTTTATGACCATTGAATAACCAAAATGGAACGTCCCCCTAAAGTCATATTGGGAATGTTATTATATGACCAGCAGAGGACCATGTGGGAACGTTCTGTTAATGTCCCAAATGTCCTCTTTGTAACGTTGCCATATGACCATAGAATAACCAAAATGGAACGTCCCCCTAAAGTCATATTGGGAACGTTATTATATGACCAGCAGAGGATCATGTGGGAACTTTCTGTTAATGTCCCAAATATCCTCTTTGTAACGTTGCCATGTGACCATTGAATAACCAAAATGGAACGTCCCCCTAAAGTCATATTGGGAACGTTATTATATGACCAACAGAGGATCATGAGGGAACGTTCTGTTAATGTCCCAAATATCCTCTTTGTAACGTTGCCATGTGACCATTGAATAACCAAAATGGAACGTCCCCCTAAAGTCATATTGGGAACGTTATTATATGACCAACAGAGGATCATGAGGGAACGTTCTGTTAATGTCCCAAATATCCTCTTTGTAACGTTGCCATGTGACCATTGAATAACCAAAATGGAACGTCCCCCTAAAGTCATATTGGGAACGTTATTATATGACCAACAGAGGATCATGTGGGAACTTTCTGTTAATGTCCCAAATATCCTCTTTGTAACGTTGCCATGTGACCATTGAATAACCAAAATGGAACGTCCCCCTAAAGTCATATTGGGAACGTTATTATATGACCAACAGAGGATCATGTGGGAACTTTCTGTTAATGTCCCAAATATCCTCTTTGTAACGTTGCCATGTGACCATTGAATAACCAAAATGGAACGTCCCCCTAAAGTCATATTGGGAACGTTATTATATGACCAACAGAGGATCATGTGGGAACTTTCTGTTAATGTCCCAAATATCCTCTTTGTAACGTTGCCATGTGACCATTGAATAACCAAAATGGAACGTCCCCCTAAAGTCATATTGGGAACGTTATTATATGACCAACAGAGGATCATGTGGGAACTTTCTGTTAATGTCCCAAATATCCTCTTTGTAACGTTGCTATGTGACCATTGAATAACTAAAATGGAACGTCCCCTTAAAGTCATATTGGGAATGTTATTATATGACAAACAGAGGATCATGAGGGAACGTTCTGTTAATGTCCCAAATGTCCTCTTTGTAACGTTGCTTTATGACCATTGAATAACCGAAATGGAACGTCCCCCTAAAGTCATATTGGGAACGTTATTATATGACCAACAGAGGACCATGTGGGAACGTTCTGTTAATGTCCCAAATATCCTCTTTGTAACGTTGCCATGTGACCATTGAATAACCAAAATGGAACGTCCCCCTAAAGTCATATTGGGAACGTTATTATATGACCAACAGAGGATCATGAGGGAACGTTCTGTTAATGTCCCAAATATCCTCTTTGTAACGTTGCTTTATGACCATTGAATAACTAAAATGGAACGTCCCCTTAAAGTCATATTGGGAACGTTATTATATGACCAACAGAGGATCATGTGGGAACTTTCTGTTAATGTCCCAAATGTCCTCTTTGTAACGTTGCTGTGTGACTATAGAATTACCAAAATGGAACGTCCCCCTAAAGTCATATTGGGAACGTTATTATATGACCAACAGAGGATCATGAGGGAACGTTCTATTAATGTCCCAAATGTCCTCTTTGTAACGTTGCTGTGTGAATATAGAATTACCAAAATGGAACGTCCCCTAAAGTCATATTGGGAACGTTATTATATGACCAGCAGAGGATCATGAGGGAACGTTCTGTTAATGTCCCAAATATCCTCTTTGTAACGTTGCTTTATGACCATTGAATAACAAAGATGGAACGTCCCCCTAAAGTCATATTGGGAACGTTATTATATGACCAACAGAGGATCATGAGGGAACGTTCTGTTAATGTCCCAAATATCCTCTTTTGTAATGTTGCCATGTGACCATAGAATAACCAAAATGGAACATCCCCCTAAAGTCATATTGGGAATGTTATTATATGACCAACAGAGGATCATGAGGGAACGTTCTGTTAATATCCCAAATATCCTCTTTTGTAATGTTGCCATGTGACCATAGAATAACCAAAATGGAACGTCCCCTAAAGTCATATTGGTAACGTTATTATATGACCAACAGAGGATCATGAGGGAACGTTCTGTTAATGTCCCAAATATCCTCTTTGTAACGTTGCTTTATGACCATTGAATAACTAAAATGGAACGTCCCCTTAAAGTCATATTGGGAACGTTATTATATGACCAACAGAGGATCATGTGGGAACTTTCTGTTAATGTCCCAAATGTCCTCTTTGTAACGTTGCTGTGTGACTATAGAATTACCAAAATGGAACGTCCCCCTAAAGTCATATTGGGAACGTTATTATATGACCAACAGAGGATCATGAGGGAACGTTCTGTTAATGTCCCAAATGTCCTCTTTGTAACGTTGCTGTGTGACTATAGAATTACCAAAATGGAACGTCCCCCTAAAGTCATATTGGGAATGTTATTATATGACCAACAGAGGATCATGAGGGAACGTTCTATTAATGTCCCAAATGTCCTCTTTGTAACGTTGCTGTGTGAATATAGAATTACCAAAATGGAACGTCCCCTAAAGTCATATTGGGAACGTTATTATATGACCAGCAGAGGATCATGAGGGAACGTTCTGTTAATGTCCCAAATATCCTCTTTGTAACGTTGCTTTATGACCATTGAATAACAAAGATGGAACGTCCCCCTAAAGTCATATTGGGAACGTTATTATATGACCAACAGAGGATCATGAGGGAACGTTCTGTTAATGTCCCAAATATCCTCTTTTGTAATGTTGCCATGTGACCATAGAATAACCAAAATGGAACATCCCCCTAAAGTCATATTGGGAATGTTATTATATGACCAACAGAGGATCATGAGGGAACGTTCTGTTAAGATCCCAAATATCCTCTTTTGTAATGTTGCCATGTGACCATAGAATAACCAAAATGGAACGTCCCCTAAAGTCATATTGGGAACGTTATTATATGACCAACAGAGGATCATGAGGGAACGTTCTGTTAAAATCCCAAATATCCTCTTTTGTAATGTTGCCATGTGACCATAGAATAACCAAAATGGAACGTCCCCCTAAAGTCATATAGGCCTTTATCACAGAGGAATTGAATACCGGAAGTGCGCGTCGAAGCAGTGTGCTGATTCTTCCGGTTATGCATTGTTTTCAATGTGCTGTGAACACCTAGCTGAACAAACGACAATTAAAATAAGCATCTGGAGGATGATTTAAAAATCCGGACATTTTCCGAGACAGGAGAAGAGATAAACCGATCATTACTGTGTACAGGATTTTTCAAACTCTGTTGAACTTGTAGTTTTTTAATCCGACATAAACCGAGGGTCGTAAACATGCGTGATTATTTCACCACACGGTGTCAGTGCTCGTCTAAATAGTGTCCGCGATTAAGTGTGTGTGAGACCTGACGAATAAGATCTGAATGAACATATTGATTTGTATTAATATTTTAGTCATTGTTCTGTCACTTTTCAGTGACAATCATTTCACTGTAGCCTACAGTATATGTAATTCACACATTTATGCCAAAATTCAGTCACGCTGTTAACGTATTACTGTTTAAGATTAATTAAATGCTTAACGTTGTTTACTTTCTTTAAGGCAGTTACCGCGCATTCATTCATCTATTTATTACATGAAAATGAACCATGGTTTTTATTACAAATAAAATAAAACATGGTTATTGTAGTTTATCATGGTATTTGTAGTAAAACTAATACAAATGGTAGTCAATCCACGAAAAAAAAAAACATGGTTACTACATTCTTACTATGATAAAACCATGGTTAAATTTCGTAAGGGTGTTTATCAGTCAAATTAATTAAAAAATGTAACAACAGGTATGAAATATGATTAGTAAGAGAAACACTGTTAATGAGAAGACAATCACTGGACTGCGGCAGGTTAGAAATGTATTTATTATTCAGAATGCACATTTGGATGGGAACATTTCAGCAGGCTGACGATATGAGACACGTAAACATCCGCAGTTTGGAAATGCATAGGCCTACAACACACAAACATACAACTTCATCCCACCATATCAGTCTCACCCATGCTCTCCTCTATTCTTTTAGTGTCAGGAAATGTTCAAATCTGAGGTAAGGATGTCATTATTTAGTATTAGAGCACGGGATCGCTGCAGTTACACCCGCGTTTTGATTGAGTCGCGATGGGACCGGAAGTAGAGGTGCACTGCTTCACTTACCGGAAATAGGAAGTGTGATAAAGGCCTATTGGGAACGTTATTATATGACCAACAGAGGATCATGAGGGAACGTTCTGTTAATGTCCCAAATATCCTCTTTTGTAATGTTGCCAAGTGACCATAGAATAACCAAAGTGGAACGTCCCCCTAAAGTCATATTGGGAATGTTATTATATGATCAGCAGAGGATCATGAGGGAACGTTCTGTTAATTTCCCAAATGTCCTCTTTGTAACGTTGCTATGTGACCATAGAATAACCAAAATGGAACGTCCCCCTAAAGTCATATTGGGAACGTTATTATATGACCAACAGAGGATCATGAGGGAACGTTCTGTTAATGTCCCAAATGTCCTCTTTGTAACGTTGCTATGTGACCATAGAATAACCAAAATGGAACGTCCCCTAAAGTCATATTGGGAATGTTATTATATGACCAGCAGAGGATCATGAGGGAACGTTCTGTTAATGTCCCAAATGTCCTCTTTGTAACGTTGCTATGTGACCATAGAATAACCAAAATGGAACGTCCCCCAAAAGTCATATTGGGAACGTTATTATATGACCAACAGAGGATCATGAGGGAACTTTCTGTTAATGTCCCAAATGTCCTCTTTGTAACGTTGCTATGTGACCATAGAATTACCAAAATGGAACGTCCCCTAAAGTCATATTGGGAATGTTATTATATGACCAGCAGAGGATCATGAGGGAACGTTCTGTTAATGTCCCAAATGTCCTCTTTGTAACGTTGCTATGTGACCATAGAATAACCAAAATGGAACGTCCCCCAAAAGTCATATTGGGAACGTTATTATATGACCAACAGAGGACCATGAGGGAACGTTCTGTTAATGTCCCAAATATCCTCTTTGTAACGTTGCCATTTAAATGTACTGCATTTATATATATATAGCGCTTTTAACAGACCCATGGCCATCCAAAGCGTTTATGTGACAATAGGAATGTTATTATATGACCAGCAGAGGATCATGTGGGAACGTTTTGTTATTGTCCCAAATATCCTCTTTGTAACGATGCTGTGTGACCATAGAATAACCAAAATGGAACGTCCCCCTAAAGTCATATTGGGAATGTTATTATATGACCAACAGAGGATCATGTGGGAACGTTCTGTTAATGTCCCAAATGTCCTCTTTTGTAGCATTGCTGTATGACCATAGAATAACCAACATGGAACGTCCCCCTAAAGTCATATTGGGAACGTTATTATATGACCAACAGAGAACCATGTGGGAACGTTCTGTTAATGTCCCAAATGTCCTCTTTTGTAGCATTGCTGTATGACCATAGAATAACCAAAATGGAACGTCCCCCTAAAGTAATGTCCCAAATGTCCTCTTTTGTAGCATTGCTGTATGACCATAGAATAACCAAAATGGAACGTTCCCCTAAAATAATGTCCCAAATGTCCTCTTTTGTAACTTTGCTGTATGACCATAGAATAACCAAAATGTAACGTCCCCCTAAAGTCATATTGGGAACGTTATTATATGACCAACAGAGGACCATGTGGGAACGTTCTGTTAATGTCCCAAATGTCATCTTTGTAACGTTGCCGTGTGACCATAGAATAACCAAAATGGAACGTCCCCCTAAAGTCATATCAGGAACCTTGAACTGCAGCACCAGTAGAGGATGTTTTAGGAACGTCCCTAATGTTCTATAAAGGTTCTGCATTTTTGTCACCTTTAGAGAACTTTTAGGGAACGTTGCGCAAGGTCGTGAGAACGTCCGCTCCTGCGTAGGAAAACAGAAATACTGAGGAAGAACATCATTTTTGCAGTGTATGAAACGGTCAATCGCTTGCATTAATGGGTTTGCAAGTAAACTTTGTCATCCTAACACAAAGAATGGAGTCTGTATACTTTCAGAAACTGGATAAAGTTTGTTTAATTATGAGACACTTTGCAAGTGTGTGTGTGAGATGCACTAAAATGTCCAGTATGTGAACTTTAGAGCCATCGTCCTTCACATCAGTGAACCGTTTCCAACCTCAGTCAGTTTTTCCATGCGTTTCCGTCCAGGTGATCAATTATTGTCTTATCTAGACAGAAGGAGGCTCGTTGTTAATCACAATCACACCCATCAAGTGCTGGAGTTTTGCTGGTGTGTGTGTGCAGTGAAAGCTCCCGTCCCTCCGTCCACCGGCACGTTTTTATGTTTCCCACTGAGGCTGTAAAGAAGCCGCTGGGAATGTCATGGAAAGGAACATGTGTGGCTATAACATTCCCAGATGAACAGCTCCAACTTTAAGAGACAAACGTGTTTGGTCGCCGCTGCCAATTCCTCGTGAATAGCTGTTGATATCAATACACTTTATGAAATATAAAATGAGTTTCTGGAGAAAAACTGACAGGGAAAAAAAATCTAATAAAAAGTTTTCCTGGAACCAGACTCGGAAGTGCTCGTAAAAAATGTAGTTGTTTTTGTGAACGTTTAGAGAGTTGGTGATTTTCTTAGCACGTTGTTATTTTCTTCATTACGTGAAGGTTTATTATTTTCAAAGAATGTGTTTCTTTCTCTTTCTGTGAATGTTCCACAGATCTTCAGTTTCTGCTGTAAAACAAATGAATCTTTACATCCATTATTTTATTACTTATACATGTCTTCGTAACACATCACATTTATCTTACATTTTTTGTTCTGACACTAGTTTTTATTAATAGTTTGAATTAGTTGAATTAGCGGCAACTGTCAATAATGGTCGAGCAAATCCACCATAAAAAAAAAAAAAAACTACTGTTTTTGTGTCACAGAATGTAGTTTTAACAGGTTTTTAGGCGAGAATGTATTTCTTTGGACCTCAAATATGAGACTCCTATATAATGAGTATGCTTGATGTGAGTATGCGATGCTTTGGCAGATGTGAGATCCAGATGGTCAGGCCTTTGGGAATTCCCCAGTGTAGATAGTGATTAAACATGAGATATAATTAATCTAGGGTATATCGAACGGGCAGTCTTTGGTCCAGAGCAAATCGATTTTGGTGAAGGGGAAAATTATGTTTCATAACTTTAAAATTAGGCTATACTTACTGTATGGTCTACTAGAGCGCCACTTTTGTACTTTTGACTGAATTGTTTATTTCCTATTGTCTTTTTAACGGCCTTTGTTGTTAATTTAAATATTATTGTCCAGTTAAGTATTTGGTATTGAAAAATGGTCCATTAGTGATTGTGAAGTGGACTTAACCTGGACAGTTAAACTGAGGAAAACAGTGATATAGGATATAGGAGAAATATGGAGAAATATGGCACACTATTGACTATAAATGAAAATTTTCAAGTAGATGTTCAGGTCAGGACATTTATCAAACATGTGAAGTTTGGGACTGGTCGGACATTGTATGCCCAATTTACAGCAACTTCCTATTTCATGGCGAAACACCTAGATTTGTCAGGCCGCCTCGGACACGCCCTTCAGCGAATACTCAAAATCTTCGGAATTTAACGTTGCAAAGGCCTTAAGATTACACTTACCAAATTTGAAGATTATCCAATTGAAACTGTTGGAGGAGTTTGTTAAAGTATGAGGCCTGGAAATGGCAAAAACTGCAATTGTGCTGAGAAAATTCAAAATATCCAACTTCCTGTTGGTTTTCAGATTTTGCTCCCAGAGGCTTTTTTGTAGGTATTCGGCTTTTACATGTGTGTACCGAATTTCATACTCATATGTGTAACGTAGCGTGCACAACGCAAGTATTTGAGTTACTATTATAGTTTGAATTAAACATGAGATATAATTAATCTGGAGTATATCAAACAGGCAATCTTTGATCCAGAGCTAATCGATTTTGGTTAAGGGGAAATTATTATGTTTAATAACTTTTTATATTTAGGCTATTGGGGAGAGTGGGGTAAGATGAGCCATTTTCCACGTATATGGTCCTCAAGATAAAATAAGGGCGAAGTTCAATGAAAGTATAATTTCAGGATGTTCGCTATCATTTTAAATGATCTGAATGCATCTCTGACAAAGGGTTTTAGAAATATGGCTTCTTATAAAAAAAAGTGTTCCTACGGCTCAATTTACCCCAGGTTAGGGGTAAGTTGATCCAAGTCAGTGGGTAAGAGTCTGGGTTTAAACGGACCATCTGATTGAATCTGAATCAAACCCATGTGACCTCTTTTAAAAACACCTTCAATAATCACATTTCCTTTCACAAATATTGACAACATTAAACCAACCAAATTATGTTAAAATGTATTAATTTTATTGTTTGCATTTCTGAAACATTATGTTGGACACCAAAGTTGTAACCTTCCCAAAAACAGACTATACAGAGTTTGAGTAAAATAAAATAAAATAAAAACATAATAAACATTTTAGTCAAGGTAGTTTCTCTGCAGTGTCAAACATGCTCATCATTAGGGGCTACAGGTGGAGAGATGTATTGATATATATTTATGAATAATCATCTTCTGGTCATTATCAGAGCAGGATTTGCTGAACTTGTACATCGTTCCTACCAAATCTACTTTCCTAAACAAAGTCTATTTTACTTCTTCTCCGATAGCACCACCTATACAATTTCAACTAAACGTCATTTGCGCTATGTTTCACGTACGAATATGAAATTGGGTACACATATGTAACAGCCCAACACCTACAAAAAAGCCTCTGGGAGCAAAATCTGAAAACCAACAGAAAGTGAGATATTTAGGTTTTTCTTTGTAAATGTTTTTGCCATTTCTAGATGTTGTACTTTAAAGAACTCCTCCTAGAGATTTTATCAGATCGACATCATATTTGGTCAGTCTAATCTAAAGTCCTTAGTGATGTTAAATTGTGAAGATCTTGAGTTTTCGCTGAAGGGCGTGTCCGTGGCGGCCTCACAAACTCTAATGTTTTGAACTTCGAAAAGAATCGCATTTTTGAGGGCCTAAACATGCTCGAAAACTCATGAGACATTGCACACGCGTCAGAAGTGTCAGGGAAGAGTACGGATTCAGATGCAGGAAACAGAAAAGTTTATTTATGAGCTCAGAAATGGACAGGGAAAAAATATCAATAACAAAAAACTGAAAAAATCCAAATAAAATGTCCACAGGTCCGGTGAGCTCCCTTAAACAGGGACAGTCCCCAACGTCATCAACGACGCAATACAGGAGTGCTACAGGGTCCTCCGATGAGCGCGGTGGGCGCAGTCAGCGTGCAGAGTGTAACTCCCCGGATAGAGCGGTGAGCGCGCTGAGGAAATGGAGAGAAGAATCCGAGTCTCCACAGAGAGAGGATCACCTGGGCTGGTAGCAAAAGAATAAAGGTCTGGCGGACGAGAGGGAATAGAACAAAAAATATATAAATAAAAAACGAGAAAACAACCAGCACTTAGGAGACTGGGAAAGCAGGACACGGCAAGACTTGACAAATAACAAGAGACGGTCACGAGCAAAGGCGTTGCGCAACATACAACAACGGTCGGACAAACAAGTGAGAAAGAGAGGATCTTATATAGGGGAAAATAATGAGGGGAAATTAGCAACAGGTGTAAACGGTGAACACAAATGAGAATAGGGATAACGAGTGGGAGGGGAAACACCACAAAGTCAGCGAAACACCTGACAAACTTGTCAACCCAGACCATGTGCACAAGAAAACAAAGCACGCAAGACACGGAGACACAAAAGACAAAACAAGATCAGACCAAAGTCATTACAGTACCCCCCCCCCCAGAAACGCCACCTGGCGCATCTGAGAGGGGCTCACCTCGTCGCCGACGGAAGTCCCTAATCAGAGTCTGGTCCAGAATATCCCGAGCCGGGATCCAACACCTCTCCTCCGGACCGTAACCCTCCCAGTCCACCAAATACTGGAAACCACGACCACGGCGTCTAACGTCCAAAAGCTTTCTCACAGTGTACACTGGAGAACCATCCACTAGACGAGGAGGGGGGGGTGGTGGGGAAGAAACAGGATTAAGAGGGGACCAAAACACAGGTTTAACCCTGGACACATGAAAAACAGGGTGAACCCGACCAAGAGTGTGAGGAAGCTTGAGCCGCACTGCCACCGGACTCAGGACCTTGATGATGCGATATGGCCCAATGAACTTGGGAGCCAGCTTACGAGAAGACCCCCGGAGAGACAAGTCCTTGGTGGATAGCCATACCTTCTGACCGCAAACATACTGGGGAGCCGGAGTCCGGTGACGGTCGGCTGCCGCTTTGGTCCGTCTGGAAGCCCGGGCCAAGGCCTCCTTAGCCCTTCTCCAGGTGCGACGACACCGACGAACAAAGGCTAAGGCAGACGGAACCGCGGCTTCGGGTTCCTGTGCAGGGAAAAGAGGTGGTTGATAACCCACTGAACATAGAAAGGGAGACATACCCGTAGACGCTACCGGCAGGGAGTTGTGGGAATATTCAACCCACGGTAGCTGCTGACTCCAGGAGCTCGGATTACTTGAGGTCAGGCAGCGGAGAGCTCGCTCGAGATCCTGGTTGGCTCGCTCGGCCTGCCCGTTGGTCTGGGGGTGAAAACCTGAAGACAGACTCGTTGAGGCCCCGATCTGTCTACAGAACTCTTTCCAAAACCGAGAGACAAATTGGGGTCCTCTGTCGGAGACCACATCCACCGGAAGACCATGGATCCGGAAGACGTGGTCCACCACCACCTGCGCTGTCTCTTTGGCAGAAGGGAGCTTGGGTAAGGGGATAAAATGGGCCGCCTTGGAGAAGCGATCCACCACCGTCAGGATCACGGTGTTACCTCTCGATGGGGGAAGACCGGTGACAAAATCAAGGGCCAGGTGTGACCAAGGACGAGAAGGGATGGGCAAAGGCTGTAACAGACCAACAGGAGGATGGTTAGACGTCTTATTACGAGCGCATACCGAGCAAGCCAACACAAACTGCCTGACATCTTGGACCATGGACGGCCACCAAAATCGCTGACGGATGGTAGCCAGCGACCTCCGAACCCCCGGATGACAGGCGACTCTGGACTCATGCCCCCACCGGAGGACCTCAGGACGCAGCGCAACCGGCACAAACAACCGACCCCCTGGACACCCCCCTGGGACCTCATCCCCCCGCACGGCCTCCCTCACCCGTCGCTCGACATCCCAGGAAAGGGACCCCACCACCACCTCCTTGGAGAGAATGGTTTCGGGTGTCAACTCTCCCCCAGGACCCTCGAAGAGACGAGAGAGGGCATCAGGCTTAACGTTCTTGGAGCCTGGCCGATACGAGAGGGAAAAGTTAAATCGCCCAAAGAAGAGTGCCCAGCGAGCCTGGCGAGCATTCAACCTCTTGGCCGAACGGACATACTCTAAATTCTTGTGATCCGTCCAGACCAAGAAGGGCTCCGCTGCTCCCTCCAACCAGTGGCGCCACTCCCCCAGAGCCAGCCTGACCGCCAGCAGCTCCCTGTTACCTATGTCATAATTTCGCTCAGCAGGACTCAAACGGTGAGAGTAGAAGGCACAAGGGTGCACCTTCCCATCTCTGGAAAACCGCTGAGACAGGACCGCGCCTACCCCGACATCAGAGGCATCCACCTCAACAATGAATTGCCGTTCAGGATCTGGAAGACAGAGAACAGGAGCAGAGATGAAACGGGACTTAAGAACATCAAAGGCCCCCTGGGCCTGGGAATTCCATCTGAACGGTACCTTAGGTGAGGTGAGTGCAGTTAAGGGTGCAGCGACCAGGCTAAAGTTCCGGATGAATCGCCTATAAAAGTTGGCAAACCCCAGGAACCGCTGCAGAGCCTTCCGAGAGTCAGGGGTTGGCCACTCGGCCACGGCCCTTACCTTAGCGGGATCGGCCTTAATTCCCCCCGTTGAAATTATATGCCCCAAGAACGAAACAGACTTAACATGGAACACGCACTTCTCCGCCTTGACATAGAGCTGGTTCTCTAGTAGCCGTTGTAACACCTGACGAACGTGTTGAGTGTGTACCTGCAAGGAGGGAGAGAAGATAAGAATATCATCAAGGTACACAAAGACAAATCGATTTACCATGTCCCTCAACACGTCGTTCACCAGGGCCTGGAAGACAGCTGGGGCGTTGGTGAGCCCAAAAGGTAGAACCCGGTATTCAAAGTGTCCCGTTGGAGTGTTGAAGGCTGTCTTCCACTCATCCCCCTCGCGGATACGGATCAAATGGTAGGCATTACGGAGGTCTAGTTTGGTAAAGACCTTAGCTCCCTGCAACAACTCAAAAGCTGATGACATCAAAGGCAGAGGATACCTGTTTCTTATGGTGATGTCATTGAGACCCCTGTAGTCGATACAGGGTCGCAGGGAGCCATCCTTCTTCTTAACGAAGAAGAACCCAGCCCCAGCGGGTGAGGAAGAGGGACGGATGAGACCGGCATTTAAGGACTCCTGAATATACTTGTCCATGGCCTCTCTCTCAGGACCAGACAGCGAGTACAGACGGCCCTTGGGCGGAGAAGTGCCTGGGAGAAGATCAATGGCACAGTCATACGGTCGATGAGGAGGTAAGGATGTGGCTCGGGACTTACTGAAGACCCGACAAAGATCACGGTACTCCGCCGGGACCCCGGAGAGATCTGCCTCCTCGACCTGAAAAACAGAAGACACAGAACCAGGAGACAAGGCAGCACCCAAACATGACGCAAGACAAGACTGACTCCAAGATAACACAGAATTCCCTGACCAATCCACGTGAGGGTTGTGCTGCACCAGCCACGGGTGCCCTAAGACAATGGGGGCACTCGGGGAATTTAGGAGGTACAGTTCAATTACCTCACGGTGATTGCCTGAGACAATAACACTTATGGAAGGTGTGGAATGGGTGATGGAGGTAATGAGAAGGCCATTAAGGGAACGGACAGAGATAGGAGAGGAAAGGGGAATGGCAGGAATACCCCACAACGCTGCAACAGAGACATCCAGGAAGTTGCCTTCGGCACCTGAGTCAATCAAGGCTGAACAGGAGTGGACAGTGTCCTTATATTGAACAGAGACATTCAGCAGAGTACGTGAGATGGGGGAGTTGAAACCAGGAGTAGCGCCCACCAGGATTCCCCGGATTACTGATGGGCTCTGGCTTTTAAAGGACACAGAATAGCCCGATGGCCCGGCTTCCCGCAGTACAGGCAAAGACCCCGAGCCAAACGATCCTGCTTCTCCTTCGGAGTGAGACGAAGACGCCCCACTTGCATGGGCTCAGGATCTACTGAAGGAGGAGGAAATGAAGAAACAGCACCAGACGCACCCTCATCCAGTGTCCGAAACGGTTGAGCTGTCCACCGCTGGCGTCGACGTTGGAGACGTCCCTCTACTCGAAGTGCCAGCTCTACAAGGGCGTCAAAATCGTGAGGCAGCTCGTGAATGACGATCTCGTCCAGGATGTCACCGTCCAGTCCCTCTCGAAACCTGGCCCGTAATGCTGCCTCATTCCAATCACAAGCAGCTGCCAGAGTTCTGAAGTGGATTGAATACTCTGTAACAGAACGTCTGCCCTGACTCAACCGCACCAACTGGGAAGCCGCCTCATCGCCCTGAGCAGAGCGGTCAAACAGCTTTAACATCTCGGATCTGAAGTCCTCAAATGTGGAACAGAAAGGGGCACGAGCATCCCACATGGCTGTAGCCCAGTCACGGGCCCTTCCCTTCAGGAGGGTGATAACGAACGCTACCTGGGACTCCTCAGTCGCATAGCGGCGGGGCTGGAGAGCGAACACCAGAGAACACTGTGACAAGAAAGCCCGACACGAATTGGGGTCACCATCATAGGGCGGCGGACTATTGGCATGAGGTTCCGGCTCAGCATGAGGCAGAGAATGGCCGTACGCAGCAGCTGACCTGCCGGTCATGGCCTCCCGCTGGAGTTCTTGTAACTGGAAACTGAGATCAGCTACCTGAGCTGACAGACTCTCAACATCCCGTGAAGTGGCTGTTAACTGGCTGGAATGCTGTCCCAGAAGAATGCCCTGTTGACAGACTGCAGTTCTGACCTGATCCGCACCTGCTGAATCCATCTTTGGTCCGACCGTTCTGTCAGGGAAGAGTACGGATTCAGATGCAGGAAACAGAAAAGTTTATTTATGAGCTCAGAAATGGACAGGGAAAAAATATCAATAACAAAAAACTGAAAAAATCCAAATAAAATGTCCACAGGTCCGGTGAGCTCCCTTAAACAGGGACAGTCCCCAACGTCATCAACGACGCAATACAGGAGTGCTACAGGGTCCTCCGATGAGCGCGGTGGGCGCAGTCAGCGTGCAGAGTGTAACTCCCCGGATAGAGCGGTGAGCGCGCTGAGGAAATGGAGAGAAGAATCCGAGTCTCCACAGAGAGAGGATCACCTGGGCTGGTAGCAAAAGAATAAAGGTCTGGCGGACGAGAGGGAATAGAACAAAAAATATATAAATAAAAAACGAGAAAACAACCAGCACTTAGGAGACTGGGAAAGCAGGACACGGCAAGACTTGACAAATAACAAGAGACGGTCACGAGCAAAGGCGTTGCGCAACATACAACAACGGTCGGACAAACAAGTGAGAAAGAGAGGATCTTATATAGGGGAAAATAATGAGGGGAAATTAGCAACAGGTGTAAACGGTGAACACAAATGAGAATAGGGATAACGAGTGGGAGGGGAAACACCACAAAGTCAGCGAAACACCTGACAAACTTGTCAACCCAGACCATGTGCACAAGAAAACAAAGCACGCAAGACACGGAGACACAAAAGACAAAACAAGATCAGACCAAAGTCATTACAAGAAGTGGTGAAGATTTGCGTCTGATGTGGGTTTCAGAATTAGGAGTGGCAAAATGACTCGATAGCGGCAGCTACAAATTTCCGACAAAGTGCCCCTCCCGCTATGTTTCACTTACAGGTATGAAATCTGGTAGACACATGTAAAAGCCCAATACCTACAATAAAATCTCTTGGTGCAAAATCTGAAAAACAACAGGAAGACAGATATTTCGATTTTTCTTTGCAAAATGTTTGCAAATTTAGCCATTTTCAGACATTGTACTTTAACGAACTCCTCCTAGAGATTTAATCAGATCAACATCATATTTGGTCTGTCTAATATACACTCACCTAAAGGATTATTAGGAACACACACTAATTCTGTGTTTGACCCCCTTTCGCCTTCAGAACTGCCTTAATTCTACGTGGCATTGACTCAACAAGCTGCTGAAAGCATTCTTTAGAAATGTTGGCCCATATTGATAGGAGAGCATCTTGCAGTTGATGGAGATTTGTGGGATGCACATCCAGGGCACGAAGCTCCCGTTCCACCACATCCCAAAGATGCTCTATTGGGTTGAGATCTGGAGACTGTGGGGGCCATTTTAGTCCAGTGAACTCATTGTCATGTTCAAGAAACCAATTTGAAATGATTGGAGCTTTGTGACGGTGCATTATCCTGCTGGAAGTAGCCATCAGAGGATGGGGACATGGTGCTCATAAAGGGATGGACATGGGCAGAAACAATGCTCAGGTAGGCCGTGGCATTTAAACCATGCCCAATTGGCACTAAGGGGCCTAAAGTGTGCCAAGAAAACATCCCCCACACCATTACACCACCACCACCAGCCTGCACAGTGGGAACAAGGCATGATGGATCCATGTTCTCATTCTGTTTACGCCAAATTCTGACTCTACCATTTGAATGTCTCAACAGAAATCCAGACTCATCAGACCAGGCAACAGTTTTCCAGTCTTCAACTGTCCAATTTTGGTGAGCTGGTGCAAATTGTCGCCTCTTTTTCCTATTTGTAGTGGAGATGAGTGGTACCCGGTGGGGTCTTCTGCTGTTGTAGCCCATCCGCCTCAAGGTTGTGTGTGTTGTGGCTTCACAAATGCTTTGCTGCAGACCTCGGTTGTAACGAGTGGTTATTTCAGTCAAAGTTGCTCTTCTATCAGCTTGAATCAGTCGGCCCATTCTCCTCTGACCTCGAGCATCAACAAGGCATTTTCTCCCACAGGACTGCCGCATACTGGATGCTTTTCCCTTTTCACGCCATTCTTTGTAAACCCTAGAAATGGTTGTGTGTGAAAATCCCAGTAACTGAGCAGATTGTGAAATACTCAGACCGGCCCGTCTGGCACCAACAACCATGCCACGCTCAAAATTGCTTAAATCCCCTTTCTTTCCCATTCCGACATTCAGTGTGGAGTTCAGGAGATTGACCAGGACCACACCCCTAAATGCATTGAAGCAACTGCCATGTGATTGGTTGATTAGATAATTACATTAATGAGAAATTGAACAGGTGTTCCTAATAATCCTTTAGGGGAGTGTAAAGGTCTTGGTGATGTTAAATTGCCAAGTTTTTCCTGGAGGGCGTGTCCGTGATGGCTTGACGTTCGCCAAGAAAGAGGAAGTTGTGGTAACTTGGGCATACAATGTCCGATACGCCCCAACTTCACATGTTTGATAAGAGTCCTGGCCTGAACACATCTACATGACAATATTCATTTACAGTCATAGTGCCACATGCAGGCTTTCCTAAAGCCGTGCGAGGGCCCTTTCATCGCTTCTTGCAGCTTTAATACTTAAAGGTTTAGTTCACCCAAAAATGAAAATTGTGTCATTAATAGGGTTGGGAATCGTGAGAAATTTTCTGGTTCCGGTTCTGGTTCCGGTTCCGCCTAACGATTCCGGTTCCGATTCCGGTTCCATTAAAATTATTAAACAAATAGTGGTAAAGGAAAAGGCACAATATGCAACTCAAACAATCCTTTTTGTGTTTATTACTTGCTCTCAAATTAATTTACAGTTTGGCAATATCCAAAAAAGTCCTGTATTGAACATATTACAGTATTACAGTAAGCCGTTCTTGCAACAACAAAAAAAAAAGGAATTTATGGACATTAAAATTAAATGTTCAAATGAACACCTCTGAAATTGTCTTATTACATTTTCTCTCTCTGTCTCTGAATAAAACCAAGTTATAAATTATATTTATTATTTATATTTACCGAAACAGGCCAATCAGGATGCTCTCTGTCTTACATGCGCTTCATTAGGTGCACACTGGCACACACACGCAAGGTCTCTCGCTCTCTCTCCCTCTCTGCCATGCGCGCGTACACAGTCTGTGTCTCGCATGCGCGCTCTTGCTCGCTCGCTCTAGATTGCGGGAGAATTTAACTAATTTGCGGGCATCAGGGAGCCGCTATCAATATGCGGGAGACTCCCGGAACTTCCGGGAGACTAGAGATGTCTACATACTTGTGACTTTCTCTTCACCATGCGACAATATCTGACGCAAAACCGTGAATGTGTAGTGCGAGGGCTTTCAGTGCTGAACTGCGTTAATTGGTTTCACTCCTGAAAGGCAACGTAATTAATATTCATGATGAGGTGAGCTGTCGCTCGCTATTAAAGGATACGCTACCAGCGCTTCACACACACATTGCACGAGAACCGTTTTCGGAACCGAAACTTAGGAATTTCGCACGGTTCTGGTATTTTTCAAAAATCAGTATCGGTTCTGCATAAGAACCGGTTCTCGGTTCCCAACCCTAGTCATTAATTACTTCCCCTCATGTCGTTGGACACCCGTCAGACCTCCGTTCATCTTCAGACACAAATGAAGATATTTTAGTGTAAATCTGATGCTCTGAAAGGCCTCCATTGGCTCAACTTTACACTCTCAAGACCCTTGAAAGACACTAAAGACTAAAGTTACAAAGTCCATCTCACTACAGTGGTTCTACAATAACTTTATGAATCTGCGACAATAGTTTTTGTGCGCAAAAAACCCCTAAATAACGACATATATAATGATGACGATTTCATGAAGCTTCGAAGCGTTATGAATCAGTGAGTCGATTCAGCAGTTTGGAGTGTTATGAATCAGTGAGTCGATTCAGCAGTTTGGATCGCCAAATTTCAGCAGTTTGGCGGTTTGACACGCGATCCGAATCATGAATCGACTCACTGATTCATAACGCTTCGAAGCTTCATGATGCCGTGTTTTGAAATCGTCATCACTATATAAGTCGTTATTTAGGGTTTTTTTGCGCACAGAAACTATTCTCGTCTTCATAAAGTTATTGTAGAGCCGCTGTAGTGAGATGGACTTTGTAACTTTAGTCTTTAGTGTCTTTTAAGGGTCTTGAGAGTGTAAAGTTGAGCCAATGGAGGCCTTTCAGAGCATCAGATTTACACTAAAATATCTTCATTTGTGTCTGAAGATGAACGGAGGTCTGACGGGTGTCCAACCACATGAGGCTCAGTCATTAATCACACAATTTTCATTTTTGGGTGAACTAACCCTTTAAAGTCTGTTCAAATCAGCAAGATATTTGACTCCATACTAACTAATCAACACATTAAATGTCCGATTTTTGGACCTGCAGTGAATCCCATCAGCAGCTCCTGAAGGTCAGTGACTTCCACATTCACTGAATTCCTTTGGCACGCTCATATTTATGTGAGTTCGTCATTTACTGTCCCCGATCACACTTCACACACTCCACTTTGACATTTACAACACCTGAGGACGCTGTAATGGCTCTAGCAGGCTTCATCTGAAGAGCCTCTGCTCTCACGTCTTAAAGCCGCCAGAACTTCACAAAGCCCCTAAAAGGTCCAGCGGACGCGTTTGGCAACGGCAAGGCCTCATGGGAACCGCATTATAAGAGTTCAGTGTGAGTTCTCAAGGTGCCTCGTTCCCCTGGCGCTTCTGTTGATATGGAGGATATAATGATTCAGGATCAAATCAGGGAAAGCGTGACATTGGCTACTCTCACATTCCCTTCAGGTCGGTTATGAGTTTAAGACGGCGTGAAATGAAAGTGTCCTTTTAATCCGTGTCTATTAGCTCTGTGTGTGTGTGTGTGTGTGTGTGTTTTCCCAGCTAACAGGAAACGGTTCTTCCGATAACATTAATCGAACATTCGCTCAACGTTCAAAGTTATCTGGTCTTTAAGAAGTTTGCACAAAAACATCGTTCACGCGACATTTTTCCTGAAGCGCCTATAACAAAGATTGGGAATAACAGCAACTCAGCCACGAAGTGAAATCACAGAGCGGGGTCAGCACATGCTGAGGGTCACAGAAGACACCAACTTTCAGTAAAGAGCTCCAGACCTCCAAACTTCTGTGGCCTTCAGATGAGCTCAAGAACAGTGTGTAGAGCTTCAGGGAATGGGTTTCCATGGCCGAGCAGCTCATCCAAGCCTTACAGCACCAAAGCAGTGGGGTAAAGTGTGCCGCCACTGGACTCTAGAGCAGTGGAGACGTGTTCTCTGAGTGACCAATCACGCTTCTCTGTCTGACAATCCCATGGGCGAGTCTGGGTTTGGCGGTTTCCGGGAGAACGGGACTTGCCTGACTGCATTGTGCCAAGTATAAAGTTTGGTGGAGGGGGGATTAGGGTGTGGTGGGGGTGGTGTATGTTTTTCAGGGGTTAGTTCCAGTGAAAGGAACTCTTAATGCGCCACCAAGACATTTTGGATAATTTCATGCTCCCAACTTTGTGCGACCAGTTTGGGGACGGCTCCTTCCTGTCCCAGCATGACTGACCAGTGCACAAAGTGTCTCCATAAAGACATGATGAGCGAGTTTGGTGTTAACCCTACGGATTAAGAATAGGATGGTGATATAGCTCATGTGCATGTAAAGGTAGGCGTCACAAAACCTTTGTCAATAGTGTTTTTTTTGTCAGCTATTACTGTACAATCTAAAAAAATCTGGGTTAAAAACAACCCAAGTTTGGTTGAAAGTGGACTATCCACCCGGTTGGGTTAAATGTTTGCTTAAAACAACCCAATCGCTGAGTTAAAACATTAAAACAACCCAATTGCTGGGTTAAAACAACCCAAATGCTGGGTTAAAATAACCCAATTGCTGGGTTAAAACAACCCAACCGCTGGGTTAAAATAACCCAATTGCTGGGTTAAAACAATCCAAACGCTGGATTAAAACAACCCAATTGCTGGGTTAGTCCATTTTCAACCCAATTTGGGTTGTTTTTAACCCAGCATTTTTTAGAGTGTAGTCAAAGTGAGAGATTGTGTTTACCCTTTATTGAAAATAACAGTACATATCTGTGTGCACTGTTGCTGCCTTACATTTTTAAGTATTATCAACTTAGATGTTTAAGTACTTTAAATCTAAAATTTATGTAATCTTTTATAACTTATAAAAAAAACTGTTTAATTTGATGCATTAAAGAATCCTAAAAACAGTGTGTTTTCATACACAAGACCAGAATCTTGAGCATCATCATATCTGCGAGTGTAGAATATGAATAATTCGGCACATAAAACATCTCTTTTCAATCCTCTTTGACGTCAGTCATCTCTCTATACCCTTTTCCACCGAGGCAGTGCTGGTGCTAGTTCGGAGCCAGAGCCTAGTTTCAAATCGGTTCATTGTCTTTCCACTCCCAAAGCACCAGCTCTGAGCCAGGAAAAGTTCTTCAGCGGTTCTTCAGCGGTGCTCTTCAGCGGTTCTTCAGAGGTTCTTCAGCGGTGCTCTTCAGCGGTTCTTCAGAGGTTCTTCAGCGGTGCTCTTCAGTGGTTCTTCAGAGGTTCTTCAGAGGTTCTTCAGCGGTTCTTCAGAGGTTCTTCAGCGGTGCTCTTCAGTGGTTCTTCAGAGGTTCTTCAGCGGTTCTTCAGTGGTTCTTCAGTGGTTCTTCAGAGGTTCTTCAGTGGTTCTTCAGTGGTTCTTCAGCGGTTCTTCAGTGGTTCTTCAGCGGTTCTTCAGCGGTTCTTCAGTGGTTCTTCAGCGGTTCTTCAGCGGTTCTTCAGCGGTTCTTCAGCGGTTCTTCAGTGGTTCTTCAGCAGTTCTTCAGCGGTTCTTCAGAGGTTCTTCAGCGGTTCTTCAGAGGTTCTTCAGTGGTTCTTCAGTGGTTCTTCAGCAGTTCTTCAGCGGTTCTTCAGAGGTTCTTCAGCGGTTCTTCAGTGGTTCTTCAGCGGTTCTTCAGTGGTTCTTCAGCGGTTCTTCAGCGGTTCTTCAGAGGTTCTTCAGTGGTTCTTCAGTGGTTCTTCAGTGGTTCTTCAGCAGTTCTTCAGCGGTTCTTCAGTGGTTCTTCAGCAGTTCTTCAGCGGTTCTTCAGAGGTTCTTCAGCGGTTCTTCAGTGGTTCTTCAGCAGTTCTTCAGCGGTTCTTCAGAGGTTCTTCAGTGGTTCTTCAGTGGTTCTTCAGTGGTTCTTCAGCAGTTCTTCAGCGGTTCTTCAGCGGTTCTTCAGAGGTTCTTCAGCGGTTCTTCAGAGGTTCTTCAGTGGTTCTTCAGTGGTTCTTCAGCAGTTCTTCAGCGGTTCTTCAGAGGTTCTTCAGCGGTTCTTCAGAGGTTCTTCAGCGGTTCTTCAGTGGTTCTTCAGCAGTTCTTCAGCGGTTCTTCAGAGGTTCTTCAGCGGTTCTTCAGCAGTTCTTCAGCGGTTCTTCAGTGGTTCTTCAGCGGTTCTTCAGCGGTTCTTCAGCGGTTCTTCAGTGGTTCTTCAGCGGTTCTTCAGCGGTTCTTCAGAGGTTCTTCAGCGGTTCTTCAGAGGTTCTTCAGTGGTTCTTCAGTGGTTCTTCAGCGGTTCTTCAGTGGTTCTTCAGTGGTTCTTCAGCGGTTCTTCAGCGGTTCTTCAGTGGTTCTTCAGAGGTTCTTCAGCGGTTCTTCAGTGGTTCTTCAGTGGTTCTTCATCAGTTCTTCAGCGGTTCTTCAGCGGTTCTTCAGTGGTTCTTCAGTGGTTCTTCAGCGGTTCTTCAGTGGTTCTTCAGCGGTTCTTCATTGGTTCTTCAGCGGTTCTTCAGAGGTTCTTCAGTGGTTCTTCAGTGGTTCTTCAGTGGTTCTTCAGCAGTTCTTCAGCGGTTCTTCAGCGGTTCTTCAGAGGTTCTTCAGCGGTTCTTCAGAGGTTCTTCAGTGGTTCTTCAGTGGTTCTTCAGCAGTTCTTCAGCGGTTCTTCAGAGGTTCTTCAGCGGTTCTTCAGAGGTTCTTCAGCGGTTTTTCAGTGGTTCTTCAGCAGTTCTTCAGCGGTTCTTCAGAGGTTCTTCAGCGGTTCTTCAGCAGTTCTTCATCGGTTCTTCAGTGGTTCTTCAGCAGTTCTTCAGCGGTTCTTCAGCGGTTCTTCAGTGGTGGTTCTTCAGCGGTTCTTCAGCGGTTCTTCAGAGGTTCTTCAGCGGTTCTTCAGAGGTTCTTCAGTGGTTCTTCAGTGGTTCTTCAGCGGTTCTTCAGTGGTTCTTCAGTGGTTCTTCAGCGGTTCTTCAGCGGTTCTTCAGTGGTTCTTCAGAGGTTCTTCAGCGGTTCTTCAGTGGTTCTTCAGTGGTTCTTCATCAGTTCTTCAGCGGTTCTTCAGCGGTTCTTCAGCGGTTCTTCAGCGGTTCTTCAGCGGTTCTTCAGCGGTTCTTCAATGGTTCTTCAGCGGTTCTTCAGTGGTTCTTCAGCAGTTCTTCAGCGGTTCTTCAGCGGTTCTTCAGTGGTTCTTCAGCAGTTCTTCAGCGGTTCTTCAGCGGTTCTTCAGTGGTTCTTCAGAGGTTCTTCAGCGGTTCTTCAGTGGTTCTTCAGCAGTTCTTCAGCGGTTCTTCAGTGGTTCTTCAGTGGTTCTTCAGCAGTTCTTCAGCGGTTCTTCAGCGGTTCTTCAGTGGTTCTTCAGCAGTTCTTCAGCGGTTCTTCAGTGGTTCTTCAGTGGTTCTTCAGCAGTTCTTCAGCGGTTCTTCAGTGGTTCTTCAGCAGTTCTTCAGCGGTTCTTCAGCGGTTCTTCGGTGGTTCTTCAGCAGTTCTTCAGCGGTTCTTCAGTGGTTCTTCAGTGGTTCTTCAGCAGTTCTTCAGCGGTTCTTCAGTGGTTCTTCAGCGGTTCTTCAGCGGTTCTTCAGTGGTTCTTCAGCGGTTCTTCAGCGGTTCTTCAGCGGTTCTTCAGTGGTTCTTCAGCGGTTCTTCAGTGGTTCTTCAGCGGTTCTTCAGCGGTTCTTCAGTGGTTCTTCAGCGGTTCTTCAGCGGTTCTTCAGTGGTTCTTCAGCGGTTCTTCAGCGGTTCTTCAGAGGTTCTTCAGCGGTTCTTCAGCGGTGCTTCAGCGGTTCTTCAGCAGTTCTTCAGTGGTTCTTCAGCAGTTCTTCAGCGGTTCTTCAGCGGTTCTTCAGCGGTTCTTCAGTGGTTCTTCAGCGGTGCTTCAGCGGTTCTTCAGAGGTTCTTCAGTGGTTCTTCAGCGGTGCTTCAGTGGTTCTTCAGAGGTTCTTCAGCGGTTCTTCAGCTGTTCTTCAGCGGTTCTTCAGCAGTTCTTCAGCGGTTCTTCAGCGGTTCTTCAGCGGTGCTTCAGCGGTTCTTCAGCGGTTCTTCAGTGGTTCTTCAGCGGTTCTTCAGCGGTTCTTCAGTGGTTCTTCAGCAGTTCTTCAGCGGTTCTTCAGCGGTTCTTCAGTGGTTCTTCAGCAGTTCTTCAGCGGTTCTTCAGAGGTTCTTCAGTGGTTCTTCAGTGGTTCTTCAGCGGTTCTTCAGCGGTTCTTCAGTGGTTCTTCAGCGGTTCTTCAGTGGTTCTTCAGCGGTTCTTCAGCGGTTCTTCATTGGTTCTTCAGTGGTTCTTCAGTGGTTCTTCAGCGGTTCTTCAGTGGTTCTTCAGCGGTTCTTCAGTGGTTCTTCAGCGGTTCTTCAGCGGTTCTTCAGTGGTTCTTCAGTGGTTCTTCAGCAGTTCTTCAGCGGTTCTTCAGTGGTGCTTCAGCGGTTCTTCAGTGGTTCTTCAGTGGTGCTTCAGTGGTGCTTCAGCGGTTCTTCAGCGGTTCTTCAGCGGTTCTTCAGTGGTGCTTCAGTGGTTCTTCAGCGGTTCTTCAGTGGTGCTTCAGCGGTTCTTTATACCCCTTTTCCACCAAGGCAGTGCTAGAGCTAATTCAGAGCCAGAGCTACTCCCGGGTCATAGTTGGTTCGACTGAGGAGCCTTCTAAGAACCGTTTGCTTTTCCACATGCTGAGAGCCACAACAGAGCCATGTCTTACGTCACTGTATACGTCTCATCTTTCTCAGCAACGCTAGCGAGGCAGCGGCAGTGTTGCCAAGTATGTGGTTTTGCCGCGGGCTGTTTTTTCATGTCCGCGGGATGAAGCGACCCCAATTATGTGATATTTAGCCCCGGGAATGCGACTTTTAGTGCCAAAAAAACACATATTTTACCCCCAAATGTGATTTTTACTGGGGAATCTCCCCCTGGAACGCGATTGGGCTTGTTTTAAGTAGCAATTGGGCGGGTTTGTTGTGAAAACCTGGCAACCCTGGGCAGCGGGAAACACACACACACACCAGGCTTGTTCGAGATGCATCGGCACTGCGCAGACCGATCAACGTATGATATATAAAAAAACGCATGAGCGAATCAAAAGCATAAGGAGTCATGTGCTCTCGCTGGACTCGTTATCATACGGCGATCGGTCTCTGCACAGCATTGCTGCGAACAAGCCTTCCATCAACAAAGCAAACGTTTCATTACTATTGATTCACATGGCTTTACGATCCTACATCGGCATCAAAACACAACGAAAACACAGCGAATCCAACGCATTCATGCAGTTCGCCCGTAATTTGTATAGACAGAGATTACAAACGAGCAGCAGCTGTTAGCTCCATTAGCTGCTATTTCAACAATGGCGGATCTCCAGTTTGTGTTGGTCTTGTTGACTCCGCCCCCAGCGCCTGACGTAATCGGTTCTTACTTCTAGCCCTGTTCTTGCCCAGCAATGTTTTGGTGCTACTTAAGAACCACTTTTCCTCGCTCGGAGCTGGGGCTTTGTGTGTGGAAACACAAAGAACCGATTTGAAACTAGGCTCTGGCTCCGATCTAGCTCTAGCACTGCCTTGGTGGAAAAGGGGTAAGTGGTTCTTCAGCGGTGCTTCAGCGGTTCTTTAGTGGTGCTTGAGTGGTTCTTCAGTGGTTCTTCACCGGTTCCACAGCGGTTCTTTAGTGGTGCTTGAGTGGTTCTTCAGTGGTTCTACAGCTGTTCTTTAGTGGTTCTTCAGTGGTTCTTCAGTGGTTCTTCACCGGTTCTACAGCCGTTCTACAGCGGTTCTTTAGTGGTGCTTGAGTGGTTCTTCAGTGGTTCTTCACCGGTTCTACAGCGGTTCTTTAGTGGTACTTGAGTGGTTCTTCACCGGTTCTACAGCGGTTCTTTAGTGGTTCTTCAGTGGTTCTTCACCGGTTCTACAGCCGTTCTACAGCGGTTCTTTAGTGGTGCTTGAGTGGTTCTTCAGCGGTTCTTAAGTGGTATTTCAGTGGTTCTTCAGCGGTTCTTTAGTGGTGCTTGAGTGGTTCTTCAGTGGTTCTTCACCGGTTCTACAGCGGTTCTTTAGTGGTGCTTGAGTGGTTCTACAGCGGTTCTACAGCCGTTCTACAGCCGTTCTACAGCGTTTCTTTAGTGGTGCTTGAGTGGTTCTTCAGCGGTTCTTAAGTGGTATTTCAGTGGTTCTTCAGTGGTTCTTTAGTGGTGCTTGAGTGGTTCTTCAGTGGTTCTTCACCGGTTCTACAGCGGTTCTTTAGTGGTGCTTGAGTGGTTCTTCAGCGGTTCTACAGCGGTTCTACAGCGGTTCTTTAGTGGTGCTTGAGTGGTTCTTCAGCGGTTCTACAGCGGTTCTTTAGTGGTGCTTGAGTGGTTCTTCAGCGGTTCTTTAGTGGTGCTTGAGTGGTTCTTCACCGGTTCTACAGCGGTTCTTTAGTGGTGCTTGAGTGGTTCTTCAGCGGTTCTTTAGTGGTGCTTGAGTGGTTCTTCAGTGGTTCTTCACCGGTTCTACAGCGGTTCTTTAGTGGTGCTTGAGTGGTTCTTCAGCGGTTCTACAGCGGTTCTTTAGTGGTGCTTGAAACCCCTTTTCCACCAAAGCAGTGCTAGAGCTAATTCAGAGCCAGAGCTAGTCCCAGTTCATAGTTGGTTCGACTGAGGAGCCTTCTAAGAACCGGTTTGCTTTTCCACGGGCTGAGAGCCACAACAGAGCCATGTCTTACGTCACTGTATACGTCTCATCTTTCTCAGCAACGCTAGCGAGGCAGCGGCAGTGTTGCCAAGTATGTGGTTTTGCCGCGGGCTATTTTTTCATGTCCGCGGGATGAAGCGACCCCAATTATGTGATATTTAGCCCCGGGAATGCAAATTTTAGTGCCAAAAAAACACATATTTTACCCCCAAATGTGATTTTTACTGGGGAATCCCCCCCTGGAACGCGATTGGGCTTGTTTTGAGTAGCAATTGGGCGGGTTTGTTGTGAAAACCTGGCAACCCTGGGCAGCAGGAAACACAAACACACACCAGGCTTGTTCGAGATGCATCGGCACTGCGCAGACCGATCAACGTATGATATAAAAAAAACGCATGAGTGAATCAAAAGCATAAGGAGTCATATGCTCTCGCTGGACTCGTTATCATACGGCGATCGGTCTCTGCACAGCACCGCTGCGAACAAGCCATCCATCAACAATGAAAACGTTGCTTTACTGTTGATTCACATGGCTTTACGATCCTACATCGGCATCAAAACACAACGAAAACACAGCGAATCCAACGCATTCATGCAGTTCGCCATAATTTGTATAGACGGAGATTACACACGAACAGCAGCTGTTAGCTCCATTAGCTGCTATTTCAACAATGGCGGATCTCAAGTTTGTGTTGGTCTTGTTGACCCCGCCCCCAGCGCCTGACGTAATCGGTTCTTACTTCTAGCCCTGTTCTAGCCCAGCAATGTTTTGGTGCTACTTAAGAACCACTTTTCCTGAACCGATTTGAAACTAGGCTCTGGCTCCGATCTAGCTCTAGCACTGCCTTGGTGGAAAAGGGGTAAGTGGTTCTTCAGCGGTTCTTCAGTGGTGTGCTTCAGCGGTTCTTTAGTGGTGCTTGAGTGGTTCTTCAGTGGTTCTTCACCGGTTCTACAGCGGTTCTTTAGTGGTGCTTGAGTGGTTCTTCAGCGGTTCTACAGCGGTTCTACACCGGTTCTTTAGTGGTGCTTGAGTGGTTCTTCAGCGGTTCTTAAGTGGTATTTCAGTGGTTCTTCAGCGGTTCTTAAGTGGTGCTTGAGTGGTTCTTCAGTGGTTCTACACCGGTTCTACAGCGGTTCTTTAGTGGTGCTTGAGTGGTTCTTCAGCGGTTCTTTAGTGGTGCTTGAGTGGTTCTTCAGCGGTTCTTAAGTGGTATTTCAGTGGTTCTTCAGTGGTTCTTAAGTGGTATTTCAGTGGTTCTTCAGCGGTTCTTAAGTGGTATTTCAGTGGTTCTTCAGCGGTTCTTAAGTGGTATTTCAGTGGTTCTTCAGTGGTTCTTAAGTGGTATTTCAGTGGTTCTTCAGCGGTTCTTAAGTGGTATTTCAGTGGTTCTTCAGCAGTTCTTCAGCGGTGCTTCAGCGGTTCTTTAGTGGTGCTTGAGTGGTTCTTCAGCGGTTCTTCAGCGGTTCTACAGCGGTTCTTTAGTGGTGCTTGAGTGGTTCTTCAGCGGTTCTTCAGCGGTTCTTTAGTGGTGCTTGAGTGGTTCTTCAGCGGTTCTACAGCGGTTCTTTAGTGGTGCTTGAGTGGTTCTTCAATGGTTCTTAAGTGGTATTTCAGTGGTTCTTCAGTGGTTCTTAAGTGGTATTTCAGTGGTTCTTCAGCGGTTCTTAAGTGGTATTTCAGTGGTTCTTCATCGGTTCTTAAGTGGTATTTCAGTGGTTCTTCAGCGGTGCTTCAGCGGTTCTTTAGTGGTGCTTCAGTGGTTCTTCAGCGGTTCTTCAGCGGTTCTAAACCGGTTCTTCAGCGGTTCTTCAGCAGTGGTTGGAAAAAAAGAAAAGGGGGAAAAAAAGTGCATTGTTATTTTTTCCACCAGATGGATTCTCTTTTACAGTACGAAAACATTTTTTTGGCCAATGCTCATTTTCATTTATTTATTTTATTCATTATGGTTATTTGACATAAAACATGAATGTTTTATAACACATTAGGTAAAAATGACATGCATCAGAGATCCTGTAATTCATCACTATAAGTTATAAAGTTCAGCCAAGAGTGTATATTTGATTTCTTCAGGTCATTATTAATGTGAGGGATGTTTTCATGAAAACCTCATGGAAGTGATTACAGTATGATAATAAAAGAAATCAGCTTGTTTTGTTCTGCTGTGGTCAGTGGTAAAGTGTGTGTGTGTGTGTGTGTGTGTGTTGAGATTACGAGCAGAACAAACAGACTGACTACACTCGCTCTGGAGGATGAAATGGATGCAGAAGTGCTCGACCCTCATAAAATGGTGCATCTGATCACTAACTAGTGCATGAGCAACAACTAATAATTCCTCTAAATGATCCCAGGCTTTTCCTCAGAATCTCGTACTTCAGGTTATCAGGAGGACGGAGTGACATCTGATCCGTGACACGACCTTGTCCCGCTCCGAGGTCAACTGAACCCCTGCAGATTTTACTGCTCTAATTGTGTGTGAGTTTCCATTAATAACAGGAGAATGTCTCCTCTGACCTGCCCGTCTGACCCCAAAACTCATTTAGAGTTTAATTTCCATGATGAGCCACTGAATCCATCAGGAACGGACACGAGATCTCTGATTCATCAAGAGACTCTGGATTACTATGATTGAAGTTTGAGCTAATTAATGGAACGATCATTGATAAAGAGAAACACCAGCGAATATCAATTATTATTTTGGTTTGTTAAAAACTTTAGTTTGCGCTCCTCCATCAGGCACACGACCCTGTGCTCCTCCATCTGTGCTCCTCCATCAGTCACATGACCCTGTGTTCCTCCATCTGTGCTCCTCCATCAGTCACATGACCCTGTGCTCCTCCATCTGTGCTCCTCCATCAGTCACATGACCCTGTGTTCCTCCATCTGTGCTCCTCCATCAGTCACATGACCCTGTGCTCCTCCATCTGTGCTCCTCCATCAGTCACATGACCCTGTGTTCCTCCATCTGTGCTCCTCCATCAGTCACATGACCCTGTGCTCCTCCATCAGTCACATGACCCTGTGCTCCTCCACCAGTCACATGACCCTGTGCTCCTCCATCAGTCACATGACCCTGTGCTCCTCCATCAGTCACATGACCCTGTGCTCCTCCATCAGGCATATGACCCTGTGCTCCTCCATCAGTCACATGACCCTGTGCTCCTCCATCAGTCACATGACCCTGTGCTCCTCCACCAGTCACATGACCCTGTGCTCCTCCATCAGTCACATGACCCTGTGCTCCTCCATCAGTCACATGACCCTGTGCTCCTCCATCAGTCACATGACCCTGTGCTCCTCCACCAGTCACACGACCCTGTGCTCCTCCATCAGTCACATGACCCTATGCTCCTCCATCAGTCACATGACCCTGTAATCCTCCATCAGTCACATGACCCTGTGCTCCTCCATCAGTCACATGACCCTGTGCTCCTCCACCAGTCACATGACCCTGTGCTCCTCCATCAGTCACATGACCCTGCGCTCCTCCATCAGTCACACGACCCTGTGCTCCTCCACCAGTCACATGACCCTGCGCTCCTCCATCAGTCACATGACCCTGTGCTCCTCCATCAGTCACATGACCCTGTGCTCCTCCATCAGTCACATGACCCTGTGCTCCTCCATCAGGCATATGACCCTGCGCTCCTCCATCAGTCACAAGACCCTGTGCTCCTCCACCAGTCACATGACCCTGCGCTCCTCCATCAGTCACATGACCCTGTGCTCCTCCACCAGTCACATGACCCTGCGCTCCTCCATCAGTCACATGACCCTGTGCTCCTCCATCAGTCACACGACCCTGTGCTCCTCCACCAGTCACACGACCCTGTGCTCCTCCACCAGTCACACGACCCTGTGCTCCTCCACCATTCACATGACCCTGTGCTCCTCCATCAGTCACATGACCCTGTGCTCCTCCACCAGTCACAGGACCCTGTGCTCCTCCTTCAGTCACAGGACCTTGTGCTCCTCCACCAGTCACACAACCCTGTGCCCCTCCATCAGTTACACGACCCTGTGCTCCAATACCAGCCACATGACCCTGTGCTCCTCCATCAGTCACACGACCCTGTGCTCCTCCATCAGTCACAAGACCCTGTGCTCCTCCACCAGTCACAGGACCCTGTGCTCCTCCACCAGTCACATGACCCTTTGCTCCTCCACCAGTCACACGACCCTGTGCTCCTCCACCAGTCACACGACCCTGTGCTCCTCCACCAGTCACATGACCCTGTGCTCCTCCACCAGTCACAGGACCCTGTGCCCCTCCACCAGTCACATGACCCTGTGCTCCTCCACCAGTCACACGACCCTGTGCTCCTCCATCAGTCACATGACCCTGTGCTCCTCCATCAGTCACATGACCCTGTGCTCCTCCATCAGTCACATGACCCTGTGCTCCTCCATCAGGCATATGACCCTGTGCTCCTCCATCAGTCACATGACCCTGTGCTCCTCCATCAGTCACATGACCCTGTGCTCCTCCACCAGTCACATGACCCTGTGCTCCTCCATCAGTCACATGACCCTGTGCTCCTCCATCAGTCACATGACCCTGTGCTCCTCCATCAGTCACATGACCCTGTGCTCCTCCACCAGTCACACGACCCTGTGCTCCTCCATCAGTCACATGACCCTATGCTCCTCCATCAGTCACATGACCCTGTAATCCTCCATCAGTCACATGACCCTGTGCTCCTCCATCAGTCACATGACCCTGTGCTCCTCCACCAGTCACATGACCCTGTGCTCCTCCATCAGTCACATGACCCTGCGCTCCTCCATCAGTCACACGACCCTGTGCTCCTCCACCAGTCACATGACCCTGCGCTCCTCCATCAGTCACATGACCCTGTGCTCCTCCATCAGTCACATGACCCTGTGCTCCTCCATCAGTCACATGACCCTGTGCTCCTCCATCAGGCATATGACCCTGCGCTCCTCCATCAGTCACAAGACCCTGTGCTCCTCCACCAGTCACATGACCCTGCGCTCCTCCATCAGTCACATGACCCTGTGCTCCTCCACCAGTCACATGACCCTGCGCTCCTCCATCAGTCACATGACCCTGTGCTCCTCCACCAGTCACAGGACCCTGTGCTCCTCCATCAGTCACAGGACCTTGTGCTCCTCCACCAGTCACACAACCCTGTGCCCCTCCATCAGTTACACGACCCTGTGCTCCACCACCAGCCACATGACCCTGTGCTCCTCCATCAGTCACACGACTCTGTGCTCCTCCATCAGTCACAAGACCCTGTGCTCCTCCACCAGTCACAGGACCCTGTGCTCCTCCACCAGTCACATGACCCTTTGCTCCTCCACCAGTCACACGACCCTGTGCTCCTCCACCAGTCACACGACCCTGTGCTCCTCCACCAGTCACACGACCCTGTGCTCCTCCACCAGTCACAGGACCCTGTGCCCCTCCACCAGTCACATGACCCTGTGCTCCTCCACCAGTCACACGACCCTGTGCTCCTCCACCAGTCACACGACCCTGTGCTCCTCCACCAGTCACATGACCCTGTGCTCCTCCACCAGTCACAAGACCCTGTGCTCCTCCACCAGTCACAGGACCCTGGGCTCCTCCACCAGTCACATGACCCTGTGCTCCTCCACCAGTCACACGACCCTGTGCTCCTCCACCAGTCACATGACCCTGTGCTCCTCCACCAGTCACATGACCCTGTGCTCCTCCACCAGTCACATGACCCTGTGCCCCTCCACCAGTCACACGACCCTGTGCTCCTCCACCAGTCACACGACCCTGTGCTCCTCCACCAGTCACATGACCCTGTGCTCCTCCATCAGTCACAGGACCTTGTGCTCCTCCACCAGTCACAGGACCCTGTGCTCCTCCATCAGTCACAGGACCCTGTGCTCCTCCATCAGTCACAGGACCTTGTGCTCCTCCACCAGTCACAAAACCCTGTGCCCCTCCACCAGTCACATAACCCTCTGCCCCTCCACCAGTCACATGACCCTGTGCTTCTCCACCAGTCACACGACCCTGTGCTCCTCCACCAGTCACACGACCCTGTGCTCCTCCATCAGTCACACGACCCTGTGATCCTCCATCAGTCACACGACCCTGCGCTCCTCCACCAGTCACACGACCCTGCGCTCCTCCACCAGTCACACGACCCTGTGCTCCTCCATCAGTCACACGACCCTGTGCTCCTCCATCAGTCACACGACCCTGTGCTCCTCCATCAGTCACATGACCCTGTGCTCCTCCATCAGTCACATGACCCTGTGCTCCTCCATCAGTCACATGACCCTGTGCTCCTCCACCAGCCACACGACCCTGTGCTCCTCCATCAGTCACATGACCCTATGCTCCTCCATCAGTCACATGACCCTGTAATCCTCCATCAGTCACATGACCCTGTGCTCCTCCATCAGTCACATGACCCTGTGCTCCTCCACCAGTCACATGACCCTGTGCTCCTCCATCAGTCACATGACCCTGCGCTCCTCCATCAGTCACACGACCCTGTGCTCCTCCACCAGTCACATGACCCTGCGCTCCTCCATCAGTCACATGACCCTGTGCTCCTCCATCAGTCACATGACCCTGTGCTCCTCCATCAGTCACATGACCCTGTGCTCCTCCATCAGGCATATGACCCTGCGCTCCTCCATCAGTCACAAGACCCTGTGCTCCTCCACCAGTCACATGACCCTGCGCTCCTCCATCAGTCACATGACCCTGTGCTCCTCCACCAGTCACATGACCCTGCGCTCCTCCATCAGTCACATGACCCTGTGCTCCTCCACCAGTCACAGGACCCTGTGCTCCTCCATCAGTCACAGGACCTTGTGCTCCTCCACCAGTCACACAACCCTGTGCCCCTCCATCAGTTACACGACCCTGTGCTCCTCCATCAGTCACAAGACCCTGTGCTCCTCCACCAGTCACAGGACCCTGTGCTCCTCCACTAGTCACATGACCCTTTGCTCCTCCACCAGTCACACGACCCTGTGCTCCTCCACCAGTCACACGACCCTGTGCTCCTCCACCAGTCACACGACCCTGTGCTCCTCCACCAGTCACAGGACCCTGTGCCCCTCCACCAGTCACATGACCCTGTGCTCCTCCACCAGTCACACGACCCTGTGCTCCTCCACCAGTCACACGACCCTGTGCTCCTCCACCAGTCACATGACCCTGTGCTCCTCCACCAGTCACAAGACCCTGTGCTCCTCCACCAGTCACAGGACCCTGGGCTCCTCCACCAGTCACATGACCCTGTGCTCCTCCACCAGTCACACGACCCTGTGCTCCTCCACCAGTCACATGACCCTGTGCTCCTCCACCAGTCACATGACCCTGTGCTCCTCCACCAGTCACATGACCCTGTGCCCCTCCACCAGTCACACGACCCTGTGCTCCTCCACCAGTCACACGACCCTGTGCTCCTCCACCAGTCACATGACCCTGTGCTCCTCCATCAGTCACAGGACCTTGTGCTCCTCCACCAGTCACAGGACCCTGTGCTCCTCCATCAGTCACAGGACCCTGTGCTCCTCCATCAGTCACAGGACCTTGTGCTCCTCCACCAGTCACAAAACCCTGTGCCCCTCCACCAGTCACATAACCCTCTGCCCCTCCACCAGTCACATGACCCTGTGCTTCTCCACCAGTCACACGACCCTGTGCTCCTCCACCAGTCACACGACCCTGTGCTCCTCCATCAGTCACACGACCCTGTGATCCTCCATCAGTCACACGACCCTGCGCTCCTCCACCAGTCACACGACCCTGCGCTCCTCCACCAGTCACACGACCCTGTGCTCCTCCATCAGTCACACGACCCTGTGCTCCTCCATCAGTCACACGACCCTGTGCTCCTCCATCAGTCACACGACCCTGCGCTCCTCCATCAGTCACACGACCCTGCGCTCCTCCACCAGTCACACGACCCTGCGCTCCTCCACCAGTCACATGACCCTGTGCTCCTCCATCAGTCACACGACCCTGCGCTCCTCCATCAGTCACACGACCCTGCGCTCCTCCACCAGTCACACGACCCTGCGCTCCTCCACCAGTCACATGACCCTGCGCTCCTCCACCAGTCACACAACCCTGCGCTCCTCCACCAGTCACACAACCCTGTGCTCCTCCACCAGTCACACGACCCTGCGCTCCTCCATCAGTCACACGACCCTATGCTCCTCCACCAGTCACATGACCCTGCGCTCCTCCATCAGTCACACGACCCTGTGCTCCTCCACCAGTCACACGACCCTGCGCTCCTCCACCAGTCACACGACCCTGCGCTCCTCCATCAGTCACATGACCCTGTACTCCTCCACCAGTCACACGACCCTGCGCTCCTCCACCAGTCACATGACCCTGCGCTTTTCCATCAGTCACACGACCCTGTGCTCCTCCACCAGTCACACGACCCTGCGCTCCTCCATCAGTCACACGACCCTATGCTCCTCCATCAGTCACACGACCCTGTGCTCCTCCACCAGTCACACGACCCTGTGCTCCTCCATCAGTCACACGACCCTGTGCTCCTCCACCAGTCACACGACCCTGTGCTCCTCCACCAGTCACACGACCCTGTGCTCCTCCATCAGTCACATGACCCTGTGCTCCTCCATCAGTGCTGGACGCTGCATGTGCGTCTCACACATTTCTGTCCTTCACGCCTCTTAAAGAATCCCGTCACTCGGCAGAGAAATGTCAGCGTTTCTTCATTCACTCAGCTTGCATCTGCTCAGCTGTTAGTGCATCCAGATGTGCAGGTTGTCAAGCCCATCATTTCTGCTCGTTTATCCCAAACAAATGGTTTGCATATGGGCTGAACGTCCCAGCAGCAGCAGCTCAGAACACTTGACACTGCACGTTTTCTCATCTCGTTGGGGATGAAGCCGAGCGCACATGTCAGTTTGATTTATCGGCGTGCCTCTGTGATGACTACAGAGAAGACCTTTCATTGCTCAGTGTCAGACGTCACTTGATCGGTTACTTGCAAATGAGTTCCAAACATGCAGTCCCTAACCAGCCAAACCTTTAAAGACAAATGAAGCCGTAGCAGCAGAAACATGATCTCACATTCTCACCCCCACATGTTCTTCCACTGTCCACTTTGTGTTGACTTCAGAACATCTGCTTGTGTGTTTGCTGAAGACGTTTCTCTGCTCATCTCACTGGCTTTGGGAAGGGGAAGGTGCTGCTCATGCACTGGCCATCTATCTTTCCTCCACTATATTATATAATTCATGCGGAATAAAGGGGCAGGGCCTGGTTGAGTTAGTTAGTCGTGTGTTGAGACTGGCGGTTATGGGAAGGGGCGGGGCATCTCCCAAACACCAATCACAACACACCGCTCCAGCCGACCAATCAGAGCAAAGTGTGCTTTTCAAAAGGCGGGGCTTCATAGAGACAGAGCGTTACTGACAGACTGGGAAAAGAGGAGCCGCAACAATGGAGAATATGAGGAGATAATCAACATTACCTGCTCTAGTAGAGCCAGAAACACAACAGCAAGACTTCCTCTGTTGTAATGTGTGATAATATTCGCTTTATTTTACCTTTATGAAAACAGTCCGTCAAGCTCCATTTAACACGAAACACAGACACTATTGTGATGAGAGTATTTCTCTAGCTCACAAACTTAAGGGTTTTTGAATGAATTAATCTCACCTAGTGTGAACGAAATGTGCATTTTAACTGAAAAAAAAAACATTTTCAATCAGTATAGGTAAAAGTTTAAAGACTGAAATAGTATTTAGATTTTTTTTATCACAATTAGTGCTGTCAAATTGATTAATTGCATCTAACATAAAATTTTGTTTATATAATATAAGTTTATACAGTATCTTAATAAACCAAAAACGGTGAACACATAAGAAAAAAAATCATGCCTTATCATGCGAAATTGACAGTCATAATTATGAGATGAAAAGTCCAAATTATTACTTAATATCAGCTTTTAATGTCATAATTATGTCTTTTTAAGTAATCATTTTGACTTTTTCAATTATAATTAGGACTTAGTATGTATTTTTACTTTTTGTCAATTGACTTTCAATCATTTTGTCATCATTTCAACTTTGTATGTCAATTGACTTGTCAGAATTCTGATTTAGTGTCATAATTATGACTTTTTATGACAGAAATGTGAAATCATGACTTTAAAAGTCATAATTATGAAATACTAAATCAGAATTCTTACAAGTCAATTCACATAATTGAAATTATGACACAAAACAAATGAAATTCTGACTTAAAAAGATATGTCAGGAAGTCAAAATTATGACAAAAGTTAAAATTATGTCAAAATTAATACATACTAAATCCTAATTATAACTTATGACACAAAACGAATTAAATTCTGACTTAAAAAGATATGTCAGAAAGTCAAAATTATGACAAAAGTTAAAATTAGGTCAAAATGAATACATTTAGTGTCATAAGTATGACTTTTTAATAACAAAAATGTGAAATCATGACTTTAAAAGTCATAATTATGACACTAAATCAGAATTCTTACTAAAAGTAAAAGTTTAAAGACTGAAATAGGATTTAGATTTTTTTTTAAATTACAACTAGTGCTGTCAAATTGATTAATCGCATCTAACATAAAAGTTTGTTTATATAATATATACATATACACCAATCAGGCATAACATTATGACCAGGTGAAGTGAATAACACTGATGATCTCCTGTTAGTGGGTGGGATATATTAGGCAGCAAGTGAACATTTAGTCCTCAGAAGTGCAAGTTTATACAGTATCTTAATAAACCAAAAACGGTGAACACATAAGAAAAAAAATCATACCTTTGTAAATCACAATTATTAGATTAAAAGGCGAAATTGACAGTCATGAAATGAAAAGTCCAAATTATTACTTAATATCGGCTTTTAATGTCATAATTATGTCTTTTTAAGTAATCATTTTGACTTTTTCAATAATAATTAGGACTTAGTTTGTATCTTTAATTTTTGTCAATTGACTTTCATTCATTTTGTCATCATGTCAACTTTGTATGTCAATTGACTTGTCAGAATTCTGATTTAGTGTCATAATTATGATTTTTTTAATGACAAAAATGTAAAATCATGACTTTAAAAGTAATAATTATGACACTAAATAAGAATTCTTACTAAAAGTTTAAAGACTAAAATAGTATTTAGATATTTAAAAAATTACAATTAGTGCTGTCAAATTGATTAATCGCATCTAACATAAAAGTTTGTTTATATAATATATACATATACACCAATCAGGCATAACATTATGACCAAGTGAGTAACACTGATGATCTCTGTTAGTGGGTGGGATATATTAGGCAGCAAGTGAACATTTTGTCCTCAGAGTTGATGTGTTAGAAGCAGGAAAAATGGGCAAGCGTGAGGATTTGAGCGAGTTTGACGAGGGCCAGATTGTGACGGCTAGACGACTAACCCAGCAATTGGGTTGTTTTAACCCAGCGAATGGGTCATTTTAACCCAGCAGTTGGGTTAAGTTTTTGCCCAATTGCTGGGTTAGTCGATTTTCAACCGAACTTGGGTTGTTTTTAACCCAGCATTTTTTAGAGTGTAAGCATATGTGACGTCATATCTGCAAACGGCTTGTTCTGAGACACGGCTTATGATTTATGGGGATTCAAAAAGGAAGTGAGTGGATTTTCACCATTATAGGGTGGTTGTGTGCACACACATTTATGATCAAACACCATGTAAAAGTGCATTTTGCATCTCCTTTAACCTCCATGGAGCCTTTCCAGGGTTCTTTATAGTGGAAAAAGGATTATTAAAATGTTCTGTACACTAAGAAAAAAAAGGGTTGTTTTAAGAACTGATTGGTGAAATTGGGGAGCCAGAAAACAGTTCTTCTACTGTTGGAACACACAGAAACATTAGAAAGTTTGCATGAAATATGATCTCATTAATCCCGTCTCTCTGAGGACACACAGCTTTCGCCTCCAAGCACAGAAACCCAGGAGTCACAGATGTCCATCATACCTTCATAAACTGCCCATAATCTCAGATAAATCAGGATCCATCTTTGCTCTGTTTGACTGAATGATTCACAAATCCCTCAAAATTCCGGCGATAAACACAATATTTATCTTTATGTATCTCTCATATAAACACTAGTAAACTCAAACAAAAATATGGCATATAGTGAAATATTGCTGTTTATTAATGTGCATTGCTATATTAGTGTATATAAATGACAGTGATTAATGTCGCTCTGACTGGGGGAAAAAAGCATTTTTAAGCCATTCCAGGACAGACGCATAAATATGGTGATACTGGATATGGTGTAATGGATGATAAATATTGAGTGTTTCAGGCCAAGCGCTCCATTATCAGACGGGCTCCATCCCAGCGGTACAAATATTATCTCACATATCTTTGACCTTTTTGGACTTTTTTTCCTCAGAAGTGCAAGTTTATACAGTATCTTGCAATTTTCGCAATTGTGAGAAAAAAATTACTTGCTTCCGCCTCACCTTAATAAACCAAAAACGGTGAACATAAGAAAAAAATCATGCCTTTGTAAATCACAATTATGAGATTAAAAGGCGAAATTGACAGTCATAATTATGAGATGAAAAGTCCAAATTATTACTTAATATCAGCTTTTAATGTCATAATTATGTCTTTTTAAGTAATAATTTTGACTTTTTCAATTATAATTAGGACTTAGTATGTATTTTTGCTTTTTGTCAATTGACTTTCATTCATTTTGTCATCATTTCAACTTTGTATGTCAATTGACTTGTCAGAATTCTGATTTAGTGTCATAATTATGACTTTTTATGACAAAAATGTGAAATCATGACTTTAAAAGTAATAATTATGAAATACTAAATCAGAATTCTTACAAGTCAATTCACATAATTGAAATTATGACACAAAACGAATGAAATTCTGACTTAAAAAGATATGTCAGGAAGTCAAAATTATGACAAAAGTTAAAATTATGTCAAAATTAATACATACTAAATCCTAATTATAACTTATGACACAAAACGAATGAAATTCTGACTTAAAAAGATATGTCAGAAAGTCAAAATTATGACAAAAGTTAAAATTATGTCAAAATTAATACATACTAAATCCTAATTATATGATTAAAAGTCAAAATGATTACTTAAAAAGACATAATTATGACATTAAAAGTCGGTATTATGAAAAAAAGTGAAATTCTGACTTAAAAAGTCATAATTATGACAGTGAGAATCCTGATTTAAAGTCATAATTGACATACTAAATCCAAATTATGACATTAAAAAGTCAAAATCATGAGATTTAAAAAAATAAATTCTTATTAAAAAGTCATAATTGACATAAAAAGGCAAAATTATGACATTAAAAAAAACATGAAATTCTGACTTCAAAAGTAAAAAAAGCAACAAAAAAACATTTAATAAAAATTATGACAAAAGTTGAAATTACGACTTAAAAATGAACAACTATGATGTTAAAAAGGGGAAATTATGACATACTAAATCATAATTATGAGATTAAAAGTACACATTTTTACTTAAGGCATTAAAAGTCGATATTATTGCAAAAATTAGAAATTCCAACATAAAAAGTCATAATTAGGACTTAAAACAAAATTATGACAATGATGAAAGTTGAATTTATAACACACTAAATCACATTTATGACATAATAGAATTATGACAGACAGACTTTATAATTGACATAATAAGGCGGATATTATGACAAAATTCCAACGTAAAAAGTCCTAAATATGACATAATTCCAAATTATGACAACGATGAAAGTCAAAGACAAAAAAGGTGAATTTATTTCAATCAATTTTTTAAAATTTATTTTAATCCAATTTAATTACATCTCGTAAATCACTTGAAAAAAAAACCCCATTAAACATGAGCATATGATGCAATAGAAATTTTTTGGCATAACATGTTGGCTTTAAAGTGGAGTCAAGAACCCTAGAGTGCTATGAAGAAGCGAGATTGTGCTTTGTTTGCCGTTTAAAGAGTTTGCGCATCATCTTCATCACTGATATGTCCATGACACACACACACACACACACACACACACACTGTAAAAAGACATAATTATGACATTAAAAGTCTATAATATGAAAAAAATATGAAATTCTGACTTAAAAGGGCAAAATTATGAGATTAAAATGTTTAATTCTGACTAAAAAGTCATAATTGACATAAAAAGGCAAAATTATGAAAACATTAAATAAAAATTATGACAAAAAGTTGAAATTCTGACTTAAGAAGTCATAATTATGATTTTAAAAAGGGGAAATTATGACATAAAAAAACGAATGAAATTCTGACTTATAAAAACCCCCATAAAAAAACATTACATCAAAATTATGACAAAAATTGAAATTATGACTTAAGTCATCATTTTTACTTAAGGCATAATTATTACATTAAAAGTCGATATTGTTGCAAAAATGAGAAATTCCAACGTAAAAAGTCATAATTATGACATTGATGGGACAAAAAAGGGAATTTATAACTAAATCACGTTTATGACATAATAGAATTATGACAGACAGACTTTAAAAAAGTCATAACTGACATAAAAGGGTGAAAAAAATGAATGAAATTCTGACTTAAAAAAACAAACAAAAAATTACAGTAAATTATAATTATGAGATTAAAAGTTGATATTATGACAAAATTCCAACGTTAAAAGTCATAAATATGACAAAATTCAAAATGATGAAAGTCAAAGACAAAAAAGGTGAATTTATTTTAATCCAATTTAATTACATCTCGTAAATCACTTGAAAAAAAAAACCCATTAAACATGAGCATATGATGCAATAGAAATTTTTTGGCATAACATGTTGGCTTTAAAGTGGAGTCAAGAACCCTAGAGTGCTATGAAGAAGCGAGATTGTGCTTTGTTTGCCGTTTAAAGAGTTTGCGCATCATCTTCATCACTGATACGTCCATGACACACACACACACACACACACACACACACACACACACACACACACCCATGTCTTCAATATCCGGCTGGTGGGACTAAAGGAGTCAAGACATTTACGGCCTCCCCTCTGCAAGTCTTTTAAAGGACGGATGTGGACACATACCTGTGGTTATAATAAAGCTCTTGTGCTGTAATTGGAAGTAAAGCATTTCATTATTTCACTCGATATTGTCTCGAGCAAAACAAAATGACTGGGTTTTATTGAGCGGGTGCTCGCATACCCCCCGTCACCAGCCCTCCGATCCTGGCCAAGTGGAGCAGAAAGAAGCAATTGTGCACTTTTATTGAACTGTAATGGACTGATTCATCGGACGGCTTCGGGAGTCGGGCTCCTCTGGACTACCTTCACGGTGGAAAGGTGCCAAAGCGCTGTCTCAGCTCCGCATAAAAATAAATGAGAAGCGCTGGAGACAGGGAAGCAAAGCCAAAGGATATTGTTCCATTCCAGGTCCTGGCCTCTCGAAGGCAATTTAAATAACTGGATGTGACAATCGAGAGCTCTTCTAGAGAAGATGGATAAGGCCACTCGCTGCAGTAGCTGAACAGTCAATTGAAAAATGACAATTTGAGTTGAAAGTTTGGTTTAGCCCTTTCGAGTGGAACAAATTGGGACTTAGCATAAGGAGACGTCGAGGAAAGATGTAATCAATCTGAAGCATGTGATCCATAACGGGCCTAACCGTCTCTGAGTTTAATAGTTCTGTTAATGTTCTTTGGTGGGACAGACCGAGCATTTCATCTTCCGTGTTTTGACTTGGGGGGGTCACATCTACAGAGGGATTTCAATCTCGAAGACGTGAAGGAGAGCGGGGCTAGTTGTCACATATTTTTCAGGGTAGGTAAGTAAATTTCTGTAGAAGCATATTTTTCCTCCACGGATTAAAAAAATATCTTTGTCTCCCCGCATTTCTAAGTTTATATCTTACAATATGTGAGAGAAAATATTTCATGGCGGAAACTTCGAATTCCGAGATGACGAGATGTAAACTCAGAATTCCGAGATGACGAGATGTAAACTCAGAATTCCGAGAAAAAATTCAGAATGACGAGATGTAAACTCAGAATTCCCAAAGAAAAATTTAGGATGGCGAGATGTAAACTCAGAATTCCGAGATGGTGAGATGTAAACTCAGAATTCCCAAAGAAAAATTTAGGATGGCGAGATGTAAACTCAGAATTCCGTGATGGCGAGATGTAAACTCAGAATTCCGAGATGACGAGATGTAAACTCAGAAGTCTCAAGAAAAAATTCAGGATGCGAGATGTAAACTCAGAATTCCAAGACGGCGAGATGTAAACTCAGAATTCCCAAGGAAAACTTCAGGATGGCGAGATGTAAACTCAGAATTCCGAGATGGCAAGATGTAAACTCAGAATTCCGAGATGGCAAGATGTAAACTCAGAATTCTGAGATGGCGAGATTTAAACTCAGAATTCCCAAGGAAAACTTCAGGATGGCGAGATGTAAACTCAGAATTCCCAAGGAAAACTTCAGGATGGCGAGATGTAAACTCAGAATTCCGAGATGGCAAGATGTAAACTCAGAATTCCGAGATGGCAAGATGTAAACTCAGAATTCCGAGATGGCGAGATTTAAACTCATAATTCCCAAGGAAAACTTCAGGATGGCGAGATGTAAACTCAGAATTCCCAAGGAAAACTTCAGGATGCATGATGTAAACTCAGAATTCCGAGATGGCAAGATGTAAACTCAGAATTCCGAGATGGCGAGATGTAAACTCAGAATTCCGCGATGGCGAGATTTAAACTCATAATTCTCAAGGAAAACTTCAGGAATGGCAAGATGTAAACTCAGAATTCCGAGATGGCGAGATGTAAACTCAGAATTCCGAGATGGCGAGATTTAAACTCAGAATTCCCAAGGAAAACTTCAGGATGGCGAGATGTAAACTCAGAATTCTCAAGGAAAACTTCAGGATGACGAGATGTAAACTCAGAATTCCCAAGGAAAACTTCAGGATGGCGAGATGTAAACTCAGAATTCCCAAGGAAAACTTCAGGATGGCGAGATGTAAACTCAGAATTCTCAAGGAAAACTTCAGGATGGCGAGATGTAAACTCAGAATTCCCAAGGAAAACTTCAGGATGGCGAGATGTAAACTCAGAATTCTCAAGGAAAACTTCAGGATGACGAGATGTAAACTCAGAATTCCCAAGGAAAACTTCAGGATGGCGAGATGTAAACTCAGAATTCCCAAGGAAAACTTCAGGATGGCGAGATGTAAACTCAGAATTCTCAAGGAAAACTTCAGGATGGCGAGATGTAAACTCAGAATTCCGAGATGGCGAGATGTAAACTCAGAATTCCGAGATGGCGAGATGTAAACTCAGAATTCCGAGATGGCGAGATTTAAACTCAGAATTCCCAAGGAAAACTTCAGGATGGCGAGATGTAAACTCAGCATTGTGAGAAATAAAAGTCACAAGTACCTTTTTTTAATTCCGTGACAAGCTTCCATACATTTCTGCACAGACACAAACCCTGAAAGTCTAGACTAGATAAAGCTGAAGGTTTCCCCATCATAGCTCAGGGGTGAGGCTCATTCAGCGCTCTGAAGTGTGTTTTCATAGATGCTGGAATCAGATGGAGATCCCGGATCCCCAGCTGAGCTTCCGCGCAGGAGGAACATCTCAGCGTTTCAGTGGCGTGACATTAACCACTTCACGAGGTCAAGAAGTAGCCCGTGTTATTGCCCAGCTTCCCAGGCTCCTGCGGATAATCCAATATAGGAATATTCCAGTAGTCTCTCTCCAGGGAAATCTGATAGGCTTTATCCAGGCGATATTTTGTCTTGAGGAACATGAGGCATTCCTCCAGAGAAAAAAAACTAGCCTGAGTGCTTTTCATTTTCATATACTCCGACTTTTGAATGCCAAAACTATGCATTAACGTCAAATGTCCGTATAATTAGCATTTAATTAGATTTCCCAGCTAACAAAAATAGCATTTTACAAACATTCCCCTTAAAAACATTATTTCTGAATGTTCAAAACATGGGCTATGAACGTTAGAGAACACATTAAGGGAATGTTTTATATTTTTTATTATGGGAATGTTACTTTTTGAGCTCCTTTTTGCTAATGCACAATGATCTGCGATCAAAGTCTCAATATTATCTCAGATGTTTTTATTACAAGTTCATAGGTGTGTGAGCATGAAGTTATAATAGAACATATCCCCCCAAAAAACGTGTTTGTTATTGTTATCGTTGATGATCTAGCCAAATGAGCTTCCTCTCAGTCTGAATGCGTTGTGTTTTAGTGTCTGAAATGTGTTAGACACGCAAACACTGACCCCTAGTGGTCAGGAGAGGCCAGTGACGCTTCTCATGCGGATTCTTTTTAATGAATCTTTTCGGACAATGAACCGGTTCAATTGAAATGATTCACCGAGTCACTCCAAAGTGTTCCCAGAAGTCCAAGCGCAGCTCCTTTAGAAGGTAAACATTTGCAGTTGTTATCACTTTTGATGTTAATCCAGCCTAAGTGGCTTCACTGATGGTTTTAGAGGATTTACGGACACTTCAGTCTGTGGGATCATCTTTTGAGATGGTTTAAGATTGGGTTTGTTTAGCTAATTCGGTCCTTCAAACAATAACTTTATTACAACTGTGTGTGACAACATGCCCCTGTGTGTAGTGTCAATGTGTGTGTGAACGTGTCTTCATCAGCTCAGTAAGAATGGAAATGATGTGTGTGTTTGTAGTCTAAGGTTTGTGTATGTGTTAGAAATTGGCATGAAAAGGTGAAACTATCCTTAAAAAAAACTATCCACTATTGTTGTCATGTCTCAAATATATGGATTGGAAGCCCATTTCTGCCAAATAATGCTTTACCAAATATTAATTATGACATACTAAGTCATAATTTGTTTTTTTTCCCCCTAAGTATGAGATAAAAGTCTAAATAATTACATTGAAAAATCATGATAGTCATACTTATTGCATACTTTGCCATTATAGGATAAAAAAAAAAAAAATCATAATTATGACTATGAAATTACATTTGGTCAAATATGAGATAAAAAAAAAAAAACTTGTATTATTACAAAAAAAATCGTAATTCACATACTAAGTCATAATTATGAGAGAAAAAGTCGAAATTATGACATCAAAGTCAAAATATTACATACTAAGTCATAATTTGGACATTTTATTTCATAACTATGACAAAAACTCAAAATTATGACAGTTGAAATTAAGGAATACTTATTTATTATAGGATTAAAAGTCATAATTATGATAAAAAAGTTTAAGTTATGATTGCTGGTTATGGCATACTTAGTCATTATGGGATTAAAAGGTAGAATTTATGAGGTAAAAAGTTAAAAAATTATGACTTTCTGTCATAATTATGACTTATGACATGATTTAAACTTTGTATGTCATAATTTCAATTTTGTATGTCATCATTTTGACTCTTATGTCATAATTGTGAGATACAAAGTCATAATTATGACAGTCAACATTAAGGGATACTTATTCGTTATAGGATTAAAAAAAATTTAATTATGAAAAAAAGTCAAAATTGTGAGTCATAATTACGGCATATTTAGTCATTATGGAATTCAAAAGTTGACATTTTATTTCATAACTATGACAAAAACTCAAAATTATGACAGTCGAAATTAAGGAATACTTATTTATTATAGGATTAAAAGTCATAATTATGATAAAAAAGTTTAAGTTATGACAGCTGGTTATGGCATACTTAGTCATTATGGAATTAAAAGGTAGAATTTATGAGGTAAAAGTCAAAATTATGACTTTCTGTCATAATTATGACTTTTAAAGTCAAGATTTAAACTTTAATGTCATAGTTTTAATTTTGTATATCATAATTTTGACTCTAATGTCCTAATTATGACATAAAAAGTCATAATTATGAGCTAAAGTCAAATCTATGACAGTCAAAATTAAGGTAATTTTTTGTAAAAAGGCATAACTATGACAAAGTCATAATTACGGCATGTTTAGTCATTATGGAATACAAAAGTAGAACTTATGAGATAAAAGTCAAAATTATGACTTTCTGTCATAATTATGACCTTTAAAGTCAAGATTTAAACTTTAATGTCATAGTTTTAATTTTTTATATCATCATTTTGACTCTAATGTCCTAATTATGATATAAAAAGTCATAATTATGACCTAAAGTCAAATCTATGACAGTCAAAATTAAGGTTACAATTTTTTAAAAGGCATAATTATGATAAAAAGTTTCAATTATGAGCTAAAGTCACAATTATGACAGTCATGATTATGGCATACTTACATATTATGGAATCATAAAAAGAATTTATGAGATAAAAAGTAACAATTATGACTTTTAAAGTCACGATTCAAAGTCAACTTTTTATATCATATAAAGTCATAATTTTGACTTTTTATCAACTTTATAGTCAAAGTTATGATGTTTTATGATATAAAAAGTTGAGTTTGAATGTACAATGCTTATAGTTTCCGCATGTGTGATGTCCTGACAGTGATTGTGTGTCTGTGGTCCGGCAGATCTTGGGTGGGCTGAGGCGGATGTGCTGTAAATATCACACTGATTTTTACTCCGCTCATTTACTCCGGGTCTGTGTGTTTTTAAGGCATGTATATTTTATGGTTTGCGGTTTTAAGGAGTTCTGATGCTGGAGTGTCGCTGGCTTCATGAAGCGGGTCTGTAAATCAGGGAGAACGACCGCCAACAGAACCTGATGAATGAGCTCTGAGTGACGGCTTTATAGTCCAGTTAGAGTTCATGTCTATCCTTTCATGATTTCAATAAATAATACACAAGCTGGAGAGAAATCATGCCAGTGTTTGTCCAGTCTAATCTGTTGCAGACCATTCCCTGCGGATTAACAGTGTGGAGCCTTATTAGTGCTGTTTACTGAGACAAGAGCCCTAGCTAGTGCTCACGGCGGACTCTACACAAATCACGAGTCACAGTTATGACTTTTAAAGTCATGATTTAAACTTTTTATGTCATCATTTCAATTTTGTATGTCATCATTTTGACTCTAGTGTCATAATTAGGAGATACAATGTCACAATTATGATAAAAAGTTGAAATTATGACATAAAGGTCGACATTTGGTCAATTATGAGATAAAAACTGAAATTATTACAATATAATCCTAATTGACATACTGATACGAAATTATGACATAAAAGTCAAAATATTACATACTAATTCATAATTTAGTACAAAAAGTCGAAACTATGACAGTCAAAATTTTGGAATACTTATTAATTATAGGATTAAAAATTCATAATTATAATAAAAAAGTTGAAATTATGAGAAAAGGTCAAATTTAGGAATACTTATTAATTATAGGATTAAAAATTCATAATTATAATAAAAAAGTTGAAATTATGACAAAAGGTCAAAATTATGACAGTCTAAATTTAGGAATACTTATTAATTATAGGATTAAAAAGCCATAATTATGATAAAAAGTTGAAAATATGACAAAAAGTCAAAATTATGACTGTCAAGATTTAGGAATACTTATTAATTATAGGATTAAAAAGCCATAATTATGATAAAAAAGTTGAAATTATGAGAAAAGGTCAAATTTAGGAATACTTATTAATTATAGGATTAAAAAGCCATAATTATGATAAAAAAGTTGAAATTATGAGAAAAGGTCAAATTTAGGAATACTTATTAATTATAGGATTAAAAAGTCATAATTATGATAAAAAGTCAAAATTATGACAGTCAAAATTTTTGAATACTTATTAATTATAGGATTAAAAAGCCATAATTATGATTAATGTTGAAATTATGACTATTTCTGTCACACATTTCTGTCAGAACTTATAAGGTAAAAAGTAAAAATTATATGTGACTTTTAAAGTCATGATTTAAACTTTTTATGTCATAATTTCAATTTTGTATGTCATCATTTTGACTCTAGTGTCATAATTAGGAGATACAATGTCACAATTATGATAAAAAGTGGAAATTATGACAAAGGTCGACATTTGGTCAATTATGAGATAAAAACTGAAATTATTACAATATAATCCTAATTGACATACTGATACATAATTATCGAATTTATGACATAAAAGTCAAAATATTACATACTAATTCATAATTTAGTAAAAAAAGTCAAAATTATGACAGTCAAAATTTAGGAATACTTATTAATTATAGGATTAAAAAGCCATAATTATGATAAAAAAAGTTGAAATTATGACAAAGTCAAAATTATGACTGTCTAAATTTAGGAATACTTATTAATTATAGGATTAAAAAGCCATAATTTCAACTTTTTATCATAATTATGGCTATTTCTGTCAAATAAGAGGAAGAAAATGCCTTTTACAATGAAAAATTGTAAATGACATAAGTGAAAATTATGACTTGTTATTTACTCTTTTAATAACATAATTTCGAATTTATCTCACAATATGTCATTTACAATTTTTAATTGTAAACGGCATTTTCTTCCTCTTATGTGACAGAAATAGTCATAATTTAAATTTTGTATGTCATAATTTTGACTCTAATGTCATAATTATGACATTGAAAGTGAAAATTATGACAGTCAAAATTATTATTTATATTTATTGTAGGATTAAACAAAAAGTTGAAATTATGACAAAAAGTCTAAATTATGACAGTCAACATTAAGGAATACTTATCAATTATAGGATTAAAAAGTCATAATTATGATAGAAAAGTTGAAATTATGACTATTTCTGTCACATAAGAGGAAAAACATGCTTTTGTAAACCATAATTATGACATAAAAAGCCATAATTATGACAAAAAGTCCAAATGATGTCATAAGTATGGTTCCCGGTTGACTGTAAACGCACTGTAAATGATGAATGCCTCGTGGTGATTATGACACAAACACTGATGTAATCTCACAGACTGTTGATGATTAATCATATAAAGACAGATCAGGCACAGATGTGGAGGATTTATCAGAAGATCAAGATCTGTCACACGTTCACATGATCTTCAGACGAATCATTCACCAAAAACACAACAGAGGATGTTACGCAGAATCTCTGAGCTTCTTTCTATAAATGTACAATCTACCAAAGAGTTACAAATAAATCAAAATTATGGCTTATTTTTGCATTGACATACTAAAAAAGTCAAAATTATGATATAAAAGTCAAAATATTACATAGTAAGTCATCATTTTGATGTCCTTTTATGTCATAATTATAAAAAAAAATCAAAATTATGACTGTCAAAATTAAGGAATACTTATTCATTATAGAATTAAAAAGTTATAATTATGATAAAAAGTTGAAATTATGACAAAGTCAAAATTATGACAGTCAAAATTAAGGAGTACCTATTTATTATAGAATTAAAAAGCCATCATTATGATAAAAAAGTTGAAAGTATGACAAAAATTCAAATTATGACAGTCATAGTAGTCATTATGGGATACAAAAAATTAAATTATGACTTTTAAAGCCTTTATTTATTGAATCATTCACTTAAAAGATTCTTTCTAAGTCAAAATATTGCACACTAAGTCCTAATTTTTACATTTGGTCAATTATGAGATAAAAGTCTAAATTATTACCAAAAGAAAATCCTAATTGACATACTAAAAAAAGTCAAAATTATGATATAAATGTCAAAATATTACACCCTAAGTCCTAATTTTGACATTTGTTCAGTTGAGATAAAAGATGAAATTATAAATAAAAAAAATTGTAATTGACATACTAAAAAAGTCAAAATTATGATATAAAAGTCAAAATATTACGTAGCAAGTCATCATTTTGATGTATTTTTATGTCATAATTATAACAAAAATTCAAAATTATGACAGTCATAGAAGTTATAATGGGATTAAAAAATCGAAATTATGACTTTTAAAGTCATGATTAAATTTTTTTGTCATAATTTCAATTTGAAATGCCATCATTTTGACTCTAGTGTCATAATTATGACATACAACAATTTTAATTATGACTTGATATGTAATATTTTGACTTTTTATGTCAATTTATTTTTTCCTAATAATTATGACATAGTATGTCAGTTACAATCTCATAATTATGATTCACAAAAGCGTGATTTTTTCACCTTATGTGGCAAAAATGGCCTTCCATATAAATATGTAAAAACATGAGCGCTTCTCAAACAAGAACAAATGTAGGGCGGGGCTTAATTGTGTCTGTGGGGAATTGATTGGACGGTGGTGGTTTGCTATTGGTGGATCACATGTGAGTGACAGGTGGCCCCGCCCTCATCATCAGAGAAGAGATGAAGATTATGAATTTATAATAAACATTGCAATATTCAATTTAAAACAAGAACTGTCCATTGTGATTTCATGGTGACTTTACCAGTGAATCATGAAATGCTCTTCTCTGACCAGCAGAGGACGCTGAGTCTCTACACACTCAAAAGTAAAACTTAAACACTCATTCATCGAGTAACGTCAAAACAAGGATTTCCTCCATTGCCTGCCCGTCATTTTTTGCCAGAAATACAGTAAGACACCGTATTGATAATGCATACATGCAGGCGAGCAAATGAACGTTTTCCATAGAAAACCATTATAGAGTAAACTCTTAAAACATTTGTGCCCACATTTTCCTGAATGTTTTTTCCTGAACCTTTGGCATCTAACTCAAAATAAAAGCTTTCAACAGATCAATCTTTATTCATAGATACATGTATTATGTATAAAATAATAACAAAACAGTCCCATAGTATTCAATGGCTGACTGGAGAAGGTGATTTCTATAATAATGTAAATGTAAACTCATAAAGAATTAGCGTCCTTGACCGATTAGAATGAAACACATCCAAACTAGATGGAAGGTCCTCAAGATTTTGGCCCTTACAAGACATAATATCATAAAACATGACATTGAATTAAGGTCTGGACTGTAGTTATGTTTTAGGTGGGATATTATGAAAGCAAAAAGCACTAAACAAGACCAAAAACCTTGATTTATTAACACCATTTCCCCTGATTTATGCATTTACAAGTCATTTGCCCACACTGTAAAAAATACTGTGCCCGTTTTACTCAATAAAATTGAGGCAACTATTTGCATCAGCTTTTTGAGTATTTTAAACTCATTTTATTTGTGTTTATCCTATTAGACTTTGCATGTTTCAACTTGGACTCTTAAGTAATAGCAACTCAATTTGATCATTTTAGAAAATTATAGTTTTAAGTATATCCAATATAATCTTTTAAGTAGGGCTGTCAAAAGATTAATCACGATTAATCGCATCCAAAATAAAAGTTTGTGTTTACATAAAATAATGTGTGATTATTATTTATATATAAATACACACACATTAATGTATATATTTAAGAAATATTTGCATGTATATACTGTATATACATTTATATAATCTATAACATATATAAATATAAATGTTTTATATATAAACCAGTGTTAATTTTGACAGCATATTTTGATTTAGTTTTAGTCATAGTCTTTTGACTAAAATGCCATTTAGTTTTAGTCATATTTTAGTCACCTGAATTGTTTTTAGTTTTAGTCTAGTTTTAGTCGACTAAATATCATAAGATTTTAGTCGACTAAATATCATAAGCTTTTAGTCGACTAAATCTACAGTAGAGTTAGTCTCCTAAAATCTAATGAGTTTAGTTATATTGTAATACATTAAGCATTTATTACAGTATTACATAACCGACTGTCACTTGAACTGACATTTTGACATAATTTTGTTTTTAACATTAAAAATTCACAAAAGAGAGCTCAATTCACTTTTTTGTTTGTTTTTAAAAACATCTATATAGTTTGTATCGAAAACAGAAAAATTTTGTATTTCTGTTTTAGTTAGTAGCCTATATCATGTTAAGCTAAAGATTCAAATAACTTTTTTTATTTATTTTTTTTAATTTCAGTTAACATTTATTTAATTTTAAGTAACAAAGATTTTTTTTATGGTTTTAGTGAACTATTATAACCCTGATACTTTATTGAATATGTGTTAAATACTGGTCTTTCCTCCTGACTATGAATTAAATGGGAATGAAACTAAATACAGTTTATTGTGTAAGCAAAAACGAATATATAATGCGTGACTTTTAATTATAAACCAGCTGGAAATACACCAGGACTCTTATTTTGAAATGTCTGAGCCTCTATTGTAGTTGTAGGAGCTCATTCAAGTTCAGATGAGGGCGATAAAATATGCTACAACCGTCTAAAACACATTACTATATAAACATCGTAAAGTAAACATTGTCCTTATTCATCAGCATTAGTTCATAAACAATTGCCTGGCATAAATGTGTGTTATTCATTGATTGTGAGCCGCTCTGGAGCGCTGGATTGGGGATGCTAGCGTGAGCCTGTAGAACGTGCAACAGCGCCGTGTTCTCCAGCGGTTAGATCCGCACGTCCAAATCAAATGTGCGCGGACATCAGTTCTGACTGGATCTCTTCCCTAATCGTCCCTCCCTAACATTTTCGTCTCGTTTTTATTTGTTGACGAAAATGAGAGTTGATTTTCGTTATAGTTTTAGTCATCTAACACTATTTTTTATTTAGTTATCGTCTCGTTTTCGTCAGGGAAAAAAGGTCGTTGACGAAAATTATGACGAAAATTATTCGTCAACGAAATTAACACTGATATAAACATAATATTTTTTTCTGAAATATATACATGCTTGTGTGTGTATTTATATATAAATAATAATTAACACACATAGTACACACACATATATTATGTAGACACAAACTTTTATTTTGGATGCGATTAATCGCGATTAATCTTTTGACAGCCCTACTTTTAAGTAATATTTACAAATGTCTCCTTGTAAGCCACACATTAAGTTACTTTTTTCAAACCATTTTTTTAAAATATAAATTTAATTATTTTCAAAAAAAAAATTTAATTACCATGAAACAGTAAACCAGCATCTCAATACAAAACATTTATTCACTTTAAAATGACAATGCAACAGTGCAAAACACAGTAGTTTATTTTTTCAGCTTTACATAAAGCTGACTTCAAGTAAAAAAACGTTATGTTCCACAAGAGTACAGCAACAGTATTTCAGTTTCGTATAACAGTTTTTTCAATGACCATTGGTCTGTTTAACCAACGCTATCTCACGACCAATTCGTACATATTTTACGAGGTGGCTAATTCGTACGTATTTGTACGACCTCACTCGTACGAATTTGTACGTTTTGTCTAAACCCCAGTGACGGGTAGGTTTAGGGGCGGGGTTTGAGGTAGGTCGTTCGTAAGAACTCATACGAATTTGTCAACTCGTCAAATACGATTTTTGCTGATTTGTACGTATTTGACGAGTTGACAAATTCGTATGAGTTCTTACGAACGACCTACCTCAAACCCCGCCCCTAAACCTACCCGTCACTGGGGTTTAGACAAAACGTACAAATTCGTACGAGTGAGGTCGTACAAATTCGTACGAATTAGCCACCTCGTAAAATATGTACGAATTGCCGTGAGATCGGGTTGGTTTAACCCACTGAGAACAGTAATTCAGTCATCTAATTAAAACAATGTTTCGAACAATGTTAAAAACATAAAATTCAAATACATCATAATTATTACATCAGCTGATAAAAAAAATTATCACTGAGAAAAGTCAACACCAATTTAAAGGGTTAGTTCACCCCAAAATGTAAATTCTGTCGTTAATTATTCACCCTCATGTCGTTCCAAACCTTCGTTCATCTTCAGACACAAATAAAGATATTTTTGATGAA
>JARQWZ010002237.1:85000-130000 GCA_033150135.1 Gobio occitaniae | reverse complement strand
CCAACTGTAATACATTAAAAAGAAAGACGCTTTCAGCCTTACTCAAAGGCCGTGGAAACAGGCCAGTGTTTTCATTACGCATGTCAATCCATTACCGGTGTTCTTATTTTGCTTCTTATGGATTAAATATACAGGCAATTCGTTTATGAAACCTTGATCAAAATTAAAATACAGTTTAAAGAAAACGAAATTCACCTTAAAGAAATGATTTCTGCAAAACAACACTCAATAAAAATCATGTGTGACCCCACTCCATGTCTCCAGACATATTGCGCGTTTTATAGCCTATATACAGTAGGCTACTCATGACGACGAAAGCACTTTTTTTACCACTTCGTTAATTTGGCTCAGAATTTCGTTTGTTGGAAATATGAATTTAGAAATTTAATTTAAATGAAAAACTTTGCGTTTAATAAACAAAATACATGTTTGAAGTGTTTGGAGTGGAGTAGGCTACATGCAAAACGTAGCCTATTTAGAGTTAGGCTACATGTTTAAATATTAGCCTATTATATTATTGTTTTAATTTCATATGTTGATGATGAAAAGTGAGCAGCATGAGTAAGATAGGCTATAAGACGCGCAATATGTCTGGAGACATGGAGTGGGGTCAGACATGATTTTTATTGAGTGTTGTTTTGCAGAAATAATTTCTTTAAAGTGAATTTCGTTTTCTATAAATGGTATTATTTTGAACAAGGTTTCATGAACTGATTGCCTGTATATTTAATACATAAGAAGCAAAATAAGAACGGGGAGAATGGATTGGAATCTCGTTATTACGAGAAAAGATGTCGTTAAAACAACATAAGATCTCGTTATTACGAGAAAAGATGTCGTAAAACGACATAAGATCTCGTTATTACGAGAAAAGATGCCGTAAAACGACATAAGATCTCGTTATTACGAGAAAAGATGCCGTAAAACGACATAAGATCTCGTTATTACGAGAAAAGATGTCGTTAAAACGACATAAGATCTCGTTATTACAACATAATTGAGTGAAAAAAATATGTATGTGGCAGCATTGCGTCACCGTAGTGTGTGTGTGTGTGTGTGTGTGTGTGTGAGGTGATCACAGCTGATAACATGAGCTCTTGAAGCTCCTCCCTCTCCTTGAAAAGGGGCGGGAGCAGCAGCTCATTTGCATTTAAAGGGACAGACACAAAAACTCCCCATCAAAAAGTGACAATTGTGCCATAAAAAATGGGTTAATTTGAGCTAAAACTTCACATACACACATCAGAGACTTACATCTTGTGTAAATTTTAACAGAAACAAGCTTCCATGTTAAACCGTGGTTTTATAGAGTGCTCCAGATTGAAATCTAAATGTAGTTTATTGCTGATTTGCTTTTGTGTCCGGTGCTTTAGCGGTTCTCTCCACATGTGATGGGCCTTTTACCTTTCCCTGCGTTCAGTTCAGACGTGAAAGCTGCAGATGGGGATTGTGCGGTCGATAAATCGTTCTCTCTGCCGTGGGGTTTTTGCTGAGCTTGCTGACACTTTCCTCAGAGAACTCGCTCAGAGCTCAGAGACACACGCGTGTCGGAGGGCTGGCTGCATTTATCTGGACAATTTGGTCATTTCATGATTTGCTAACCTAACGCAATCTTGTGTTTAATGTGCATTTTGAACATTGCATTCTCTAACACAACATTTCCAGACCTTATGTCAGCCGAACCACTTGCACATCCTGATTTTGGCAAGTTAGGCGTTCCTGGAACAGCATTCCTGTCTGAAAATGTAATTATAACCAAATCTCTACCCCTAAACCAACCCCATTACCTAAAATAAGTGTATACAGAAGCACAGGACCCTAGTTGTAAGCCTAAAATTGACATAAACTTAAACTTGTCCCTCAAATCTGATTGGTTGATTGAAATGTTGATCCTGGAACACTGACACACACACACACGCACTCTCTCTCTCTCAGTCACTCACACGCACACACACTGACTCAGTCAAACACACATACACACAAACACACTGACACACGCACAAACACACACACACACACACACACACATGTTGGGTTTTCATGTTTTATGGGGACTTTCCATAGGCGCAATGGTTTTTATATCGTACATACTGTATATTCTATCCCCTTACACTGCCCCTAAACCTACCCATCACAGGAGGCATTCTGCATTTTTACATTTTCAAAAAACATCACTTAGTCTGATTTATAAGATGTTTTCCTCATGGGGACCTAAAAATGTCCCCACAAGGATGAGGATTTTGGATATTGCCATCTTTGTGGGGACATTTTGTCCCCATAACGTAGGGATTACCAGTCCTCACAGACACACACACACACACACACACACACACACACACACACACACGCACACACACACACACACACACACACACACTGCACAGTTTACTTTCTGTGAAAAAAACCTCATCCTGTATGATTTATAAGCATTTTGAAAAGTGAGGACATGGGGAACGTCCTCATATTTCTCCCTCTTTTTGTCATACCTATGTCATTATACACATTTGTGTCCTGATATTTCACAAAAACATGCACACACACACACACACACACACACACACACACACACACACACACATGATCTGTACATTTCTTCCAGGAGAAATAAACCTCTTCCTTGATTTGAAATTCCCGATTATGAAGCACTTTTCTAGATGATCAGCTTCTGCTCGTATGGAAAAGCCTTCACACAGGTGAGCTTTGACTGATGTGTTGAATATTGCTTATGACCATTTGTACATTTTCAGCATATTTTTCACACGCAGGAGAGATTTATCAAGCTTCCTGCAGTCCAGGCTGTAGTTGTGTTTAATCCATCATGCCTCTGAACTCATGGATCTGTGGTGAGTGATGTGGGTGTAAGGCTCTGTTTCTCTGCTCTAATCAATCTGAGATAGAAATAATGCCGCATGTTTGGAGTGTTAATCAAACGTCTGGTGCTCAGACTGCTGTGATATAACCCAATATAATATAACCCAATATAACCCAAGCGTTTGAACTTCAGTGTTCAGAGTTTCACTCAGAGTTCTGATCGTTTCTGTGCTCAGGAACATTTAGCTCTGCCACTTATTTAATTATTATACAATATTAGTATGTTGTAATTTACTGGGATGTGTATCGACGAGAATGTCTTTCACTGCAGGGGCTCACGTCGAGTTTAATATTTGATCTAGTGCACTGTGAATTTTTTGTTTTGTTGTGAAGTTGTAAATAAAACAAATATTTTTTGGAGTATGTTTCATGAGCAACTACTATTTAGTTTTTTTACTTTAAAATTTCACATCTAATTCAATGTATTGTTGGCTTTTTCTTTTAAATTGTTTGCAAAATTTACTAGCACTTTCTGAGTTATTCTGAGGGGTTGCTAGGGCATTGCTAGGGTGATGATACAGTGTTCTGGGTTGTTGCTAGGATGATACTAGAGTGTACTGGGTGGTTGCTAGGGTATTGAGAGGGTGATATTGGGGTGCTTTTGGTGGTTTTAGTTCCGGGTAGTTGCTAGGGTGTTGCTGGGATGATACTAAGGTGCTCTGAGTGGTTGCTAGGGTATTGCTAGGGTGATGCTAGAGTGTTCTGGGTGGTTGCTATGGCATTGGTAGGTTGATATTGGGGTGCTTTTGTTGGTTTTAGTTCCAGGTGGTTTCTAGGGTGTTGCAAGGATGATACTAGGGTGTTCTGAGTGGTTGCTAGGGCATTGCTAGGGTGATGATACAGTGTTCTGGGTTGTTGCTAGGATGATACTAGGGTGTTCTGAGTGGTTGCTAGGTCATTGGTAGGTTGATATTGGGGTGCTTTTGTTGTATTTAGTTCCAGGTGGTTACTAGGGTGTTGCTAGGATGATACTAGGGTGCTCTGAGTGGTTGCTAGGGCATTGCTAGGGTGATGATGCAGTGTTCTGGGTTGTTGCTAGGATGATACTAGAGTGTACTGGGTGGTCGCTAGGGCATTGAGAGGGTGATATTGGTGTGCTTTTGGTGGTTTTAGTTCCGGGTAGTTGCTAGGGTTTTGCTGGGATTATACTAGGGTGCTCTGAGTGGTTGCTAGGGTATTGCTAGGGTGATGCTAGAGTGTTCTGGGTGGTTGCTATGGCATTGGTAGGTTGATATTGGGGTGCTTTTGTTGGATTTAGTTCCAGGTGGTTACTAGGGTGTTGCTAGGATGATACTAGGGTGCTCTGAGTGGTTGCTAGGGCATTGCTAGGGTGATGATACAGTGTTCTGGGTTGTTGCTAGGATGATACTAGGGTGTACTGGGTGGTCGCTAGGGCATTGAGAGGGTGATATTGGTGTGCTTTTGGTGGTTTTAGTTCCGGGTAGTTGCTAGGGTGTTGCCTGGATGATACTAGGGTGCTCTGAGTGGTTGCTAGGGTATTGCTAGGGTGATGCTAGAGTGTTCTGGGTGGTTGCTAGGTCATTGGTAGGGTGATATTGGGGTGCTTTTGGTGGTTTTAGTTCCATGTGGTTACTAGGGTGTTGCTAGGATGATACTAGGGTGTTCTGAGTGGTTGCTAGGGCATTGCTAGGGTGATGATACAGTGTTCTGGGTTGTTGCTAGGATGATACTAGGGTGCTCTGGGTGGTTGCTAGGGCATTGAGAGGGTGATATTGGGGTGCTTTTGGTGGTTTTAGTTCCAGGTGGTTTCCAGGGTGTTGCTAGGATGATACTAGGGTGTTCTGAGTGGTTGCTAGGGCATTGCTAGGGTGATGATAGAGTGTTCTGGGTTGTTGCTAGGATTATACTAGGGTGTTCTGAGTGGTTGCTAGGTCATTGGTAGGGTGATATTGGGGTGCTTTTGGTGGTTTTAGTTCCAGGTGGTTACTAGGGTGTTGCTAGGATGATACTAGGGTGCTCTGAGTGGTTGCTAGGGCATTGCTAGGGTGATGATACAGTGTTCTGGGTTGTTGCTAGGATGTTACTAGGGTGTTCTGGGTGGTTGCTATGGCATTGAGAGGGTGATATTGGGGTGCTTTTGGTGGTTTTAGTTCCGGGTAGTTGCTAGGGTTTTGCTGGGATGATACTAGGGTGCTCTGAGTGGTTGCTAGGGTATTGCTAGGGTGATGTTAGAGTGTTCTGGGTGGTTGCTATGGCATTGGTAGGTTGATATTGGGGTGCTTTTGTTGGATTTAGTTCCAGGTGGTTACTAGGGTGTTGCTAGGATGATACTAGGGTGCTCTGAGTGGTTTCTAGGGCATTGCTAGGGTGATGATACAGTGTTCTGGGTTGTTGCTAGGATGATACTAGGGTGTACTGGGTGGTCGCTAGGGCATTGAGAGGGTGATATTGGGGTGCTTTTGGTGGTTTTAGTTCCGGGTAGTTGCTAGGGTGTTGATGGGATGATACTAAGGTGCTCTGAGTGGTTGCTAGGGTATTGCTAGGGTGATGCTAGAGTGTTCTGGGTGGTTGCTATGGCATTGGTAGGTTGATATTGGGGTGCTTTTGTTGGATTTAGTTTCACGTGGTTACTAGGGTGTTGCTAGGATGATACTAGGGTGCTCTGAGTGGTTGCTAGGGCATTGCTAGGGTGATGATACAGTGTTCTGGGTTGTTGCTAGGATGATACTAGGGTGTACTGGGTGGTCGCTAGGGCATTGAGAGGGTGATATTGGTGGTTTTAGTTCCGGGTAGTTGCTAGGGTGTTGCTGGGATGATACTAGGGTGCTCTGAGTGGTTGCTAGGGTATTGCTAGGGTGATGCAAGAGTGTTCTGGGTGGTTGCTAGGTCATTGGTAGGGTGATATTGGGGTGCTTTTGGTGGTTTTAGTTCCATGTGGTTACTAGGGTGTTGCTAGGATGATACTATGGTGTTCTGAGTGGTTGCTAGGGCATTGCTAGGGTGATGATACAGTGTTCTGGGTTGTTGCTAAGATGATACTAGGGTGCTCTGGGTGGTTGCTAGGGCATTGAGAGGGTGATATTGGGGTGCTTTTGGTGGTTTTAGTTTTAATTAGTTTTAAGTGCATAACACACTTCATTGTTTAACAGATGATGAACAGACATGGAGAAATCATACAAATACTTGTATGATAGATTTACATTGTTTAACATGAAGAAAATCCAAAACCTACCATAGACGTATCTGAGGATTGATTAAATATTCATGAGCGTGCTTCGCTCACAAACAAGTCAATCACCGTCTGCTGTTTACTAAAGGAGCAGACACTCCATTCACTTCAGAGGCAGAGGCTGTACAGAATGTCTTATAGATGGATGGATGGATGGATGGATGGATGGATGGATGGATGGATGGATGGATAGATAGATAGATAGATAGATAGATAGATAGATAGATAGATAGATAGATAGATAGATAGATAGATAGATAGATAGATAGATAGATAGATAGATAGATAGACCAAACATCAGACAGACAGACAGACAGACAGACAGACAGACAGACAGACAGACAGATAGATAGATAGATAGATAGATAGATAGATAGATAGATAGATAGATAGATAGATAGATAGATAGATAGATAGATAGACCAAACATCAGACAGACAGACAGACAGACAGACAGACAGACAGACAGACAGACAGACAGATAGATAGATAGATAGATAGATAGATAGATAGATAGATAGATAGATAGATAGATAGATAGATAGATAGATAGATAGATAGATAGATAGATAGATAGATAGATAGATCAAACATCAGACAGATAGATAGATAGATAGATAGATAGATAGATAGATAGATAGATAGATAGATAGATAGATAGATAGATAGATAGATAGATAGATAGATAGATAGATAGATAGATAGATAGATAGATAGATCAAACATCAGACAGATAGATAGATAGATAGATAGATAGATAGATAGATAGATAGATAGATAGATAGATAGATAGATAGATAGATAGATAGATAGATAGATAGATAGATAGATAGATAGATAGATCAAACATCAGACAGATAGATAGATAGATAGATAGATAGATAGATAGATAGATAGATAGATAGATAGATAGATAGATAGAATAGATAGATAGATAGATAGATAGATAGATAGATAGATAGATAGATAGACCAAACATCAGACAGACAGACAGACAGACAGACAGACAGACAGATAGATAGATAGATAGATAGATAGATAGATAGATAGATAGATAGATAGATAGATAGATAGATAGATAGATAGATAGATAGATAGATAGATAGATAGATAGATAGATAGATAGATAGATAGATAGACCAAACATCAGACAGACAGACAGACAGACAGACAGACAGACAGACAGACAGATAGATAGATAGATAGATAGATAGATAGATAGATAGATAGATAGATAGATAGATAGATAGATAGATAGATAGATCAAACATCAGACAGATAGATAGATAGATAGATAGATAGATAGATAGATAGATAGATAGATAGATAGATAGATAGATAGATAGATAGATAGATAGATAGATAGATCAAACATCAGACAGATAGATAGATAGATAGATAGATAGATAGATAGATAGATAGATAGATAGATAGATAGATAGATAGATAGATAGATAGATAGATAGATAGATAGATAGATAGATAGATAGATAGATAGATAGATAGATCAAACATCAGACAGACAGATAGATAGATAGATAGATAGATAGATAGATAGATAGATAGATAGATAGATAGATAGATAGATAGATAGATAGATAGATAGATAGATAGATAGATAGATAGATAGATAGATGATAGATAGATAGATAGATAGATAGATCAAACATCAGACAGACAGATAGATAGATAGATAGATAGATAGATAGATAGATAGATAGATAGATAGATAGATAGATAGATAGATAGATAGATAGATAGATAGATAGATAGATAGATAGATAGATAGATAGATAGATAGATAGATAGATCAAACATCAGACAGATAGATAGATAGATAGATAGATAGATAGATAGATAGATAGATAGATAGATAGATAGATAGATAGATAGATAGATAGATAGATAGATAGATAGATAGATAGATAGATAGATAGATCAAACATCAGACAGATAGATAGATAGATAGATAGATAGATAGATAGATAGATAGATAGATAGATAGATAGATAGATAGATAGATAGATAGATAGATAGATAGATAGATAGATCAAACATCAGACAGACAGACAGATAGATAGATAGATAGATAGATAGATAGATAGATAGATAGATAGATAGATAGATAGATAGATAGATAGATAGATAGATAGATAGATAGATAGATAGATAGATAGATGATAGATAGATAGATAGATAGATAGATAGATAGATAGATAGATAGATAGATAGATAGATAGATAGATCAAACATCAGACAGATAGATAGATAGATAGATAGATAGATAGATAGATAGATAGATAGATAGATAGATAGATAGATAGATAGATAGATAGATAGATAGATAGATAGATAGATAGATAGATCAAACATCAGACAGATAGATAGATAGATAGATAGATAGATAGATAGATAGATAGATAGATAGATAGATAGATAGATAGATAGATAGATAGATAGATAGATAGATAGATCAAACATCAGACAGATAGATAGATAGATAGATAGATAGATAGATAGATAGATAGATAGATAGATAGATAGATAGATAGATAGATAGATAGATAGATAGACCAAACATCAGACAGACAGACAGACAGACAGACAGACAGACAGACAGACAGACAGATAGATAGATAGATAGATAGATAGATAGATAGATAGATAGATAGATAGATAGATAGATAGATAGATAGATAGATAGATAGATAGATAGATAGATAGATCAAACATCAGACAGATAGATAGATAGATAGATAGATAGATAGATAGATAGATAGATAGATAGATAGATAGATAGATAGATAGATAGATAGATAGATAGATAGATAGATAGATAGATAGATAGATAGATAGATCAAACATCAGACAGATAGATAGATAGATAGATAGATAGATAGATAGATAGATAGATAGATAGATAGATAGATAGATAGATAGATAGATAGATAGATAGATAGATAGATAGATAGATAGATAGATAGATAGATAGATAGACCAAACATCAGACAGACAGACAGACAGACAGACAGACAGACAGACAGACAGACAGACAGACAGACAGACAGATAGATAGATAGATAGATAGATAGATAGATAGATAGATAGATAGATAGATAGATAGATAGATAGATAGATAGATAGATAGATCAAACATCAGACAGATAGATAGATAGATAGATAGATAGATAGATAGATAGATAGATAGATAGATAGATAGATAGATAGATAGATAGATAGATAGATAGATAGATAGATAGATAGATAGATAGATAGATAGATAGATAGATAGATAGATAGATCAAACATCAGACAGATAGATAGATAGATAGATAGATAGATAGATAGATAGATAGATAGATAGATAGATAGATAGATAGATAGATAGATAGATAGATAGATAGATAGATAGATAGATAGATAGATAGATAGATAGATCAAACATCAGACAGATAGATAGATAGATAGATAGATAGATAGATAGATAGATAGATAGATAGATAGATAGATAGATAGATAGATAGATAGATAGATAGATAGATAGATAGATAGATAGATAGATAGATAGATAGATAGATAGATAGATAGATAGATCAAACATCAGACAGATAGATAGATAGATAGATAGATAGATAGATAGATAGATAGATAGATAGATAGATAGATAGATAGATAGATAGATAGATAGATAGATAGATAGATAGATCAAACATCAGACAGATAGATAGATAGATAGATAGATAGATAGATAGATAGATAGATAGATAGATAGATAGATAGATAGATAGATAGATAGATAGATAGATAGATAGATAGATAGATAGATCAAACATCAGACAGACAGATAGATAGATAGATAGATAGATAGATAGATAGATAGATAGATAGATAGATAGATAGATAGATAGATAGATAGATAGATAGATAGATAGATGATAGATAGATAGATAGATAGATAGATAGATAGATAGATAGATAGATAGATAGATCAAACATCAGACAGATAGATAGATAGATAGATAGATAGATAGATAGATAGATAGATAGATAGATAGATAGATAGATAGATAGATAGATAGATAGATAGATAGATAGATAGATAGATAGATAGATAGATAGATAGATAGATAGATCAAACATCAGACAGATAGATAGATAGATAGATAGATAGATAGATAGATAGATAGATAGATAGATAGATAGATAGATAGATAGATAGATAGATAGATAGATAGATAGATAGATAGATAGATAGATAGATAGATAGATCAAACATCAGACAGATAGATAGATAGATAGATAGATAGATAGATAGATAGATAGATAGATAGATAGATAGATAGATAGATAGATAGATAGATAGATAGATAGATAGATAGATAGACCAAACATCAGACAGACAGACAGACAGACAGACAGACAGACAGACAGACAGACAGACAGACAGACAGACAGATAGATAGATAGATAGATAGATAGATAGATAGATAGATAGATAGATAGATAGATAGATAGATAGATAGATAGATAGATAGATAGATAGATAGATAGATAGATAGATAGATCAAACATCAGACAGATAGATAGATAGATAGATAGATAGATAGATAGATAGATAGATAGATAGATAGATAGATAGATAGATAGATAGATAGATAGATAGATAGATAGATAGATAGATAGATAGATAGATAGATAGATAGATAGATAGATAGATAGATAGATCAAACATCAGACAGATAGATAGATAGATAGATAGATAGATAGATAGATAGATAGATAGATAGATAGATAGATAGATAGATAGATAGATAGATAGATAGATAGATAGATAGATAGATAGATAGATAGATAGATAGATCAAACATCAGACAGATAGATAGATAGATAGATAGATAGATAGATAGATAGATAGATAGATAGATAGATAGATAGATAGATAGATAGATAGATAGATAGATAGATAGATAGATCAAACATCAGACAGATAGATAGATAGATAGATAGATAGATAGATAGATAGATAGATAGATAGATAGATAGATAGATAGATAGATAGATAGATAGATAGATAGATAGATAGATAGATAGATAGATAGATAGATAGATAGATAGATAGTAGGCATGTGCCGGTATCAAATTTTCATGTTGCGATTAATTGCTGAAGCTTTTATCACGGTATACGGTATTATCACGATATTGAAATAAGTTGCAAAAAAAGTGTTGTCATGCTATAACAGGTTAAATCACTTTCTTATAACAAAAGAACCAAACATTTAAATACAATAAAGCAATACACAAAAATGTATAAAGTAAACAAATATTTAAAACAGATTAAAGGGCAAAAGAATTATAAAGAACAATAGGTATACTGAAATGTACATTTAACTAAGATTAATACATGCTTTAAAAGTATTTTTCATTGTCAGTTTGTTAATGAAGGAACTAATGTTAAATACTGGAGCCTTGTAAAGTGTGTGATTGAACAACAGTCAGAACATATTCAAACAATATCTAGGGCATGTAATTTAGTCCAGATTAAAATATGAAATGCAAGTTTGAAAATGAATAGCCTTAAGTCTTTAAGTATTATGTATTAGGTTGTGTGATTACTGGGGAAACGGCTGCATTTCTGCTGTTCCGTCAGCGCCCTCTGCTGTCGAAGAGTGAATGTGCACTTCAGCGAGTCTCCTCATTCCGCCATGTGCTCGGCTCATGCACGGTCTATTTACATCAGTGCGCGTTCCTCTTTGACGTGTTTTTCATTTTAAACGGTTGATGGATAAAGTATTCTTAAAATTCATTCTTAAAATCTGAATAATTCGTAATAAATAATTATTCACGGTATTTTGAAGTGCCCACGATAACAATATTGTGCATGTTCATTATTGCGGTATATCTTATTACCGTTTACCGGCACATGTCTAATAGATAGATAGATAGATAGATAGATAGATAGATAGATAGATAGATAGATAGATAGATAGATAGATAGATAGATAGATAGATAGATAGATAGATAGATAGATAGATAGATAGATAGATAGATAGATAGATAGATAGATAGATCAAACATCAGATAGATAGATAGATAGATAGATAGATAGATAGATAGATAGATAGATAGATAGATAGATAGATAGATAGATAGATAGATCAAACATCAGATAGATAGATAGATAGATAGATAGATAGATAGATAGATAGATAGATAGATAGATAGATAGATAGATAGATAGATAGATAGATAGATAGATAGATAGATAGATAGATAGATAGATAGATAGATAGATAGAGTGAGATAGATAGAGTGAGATAGATAGAGTGAGATAGATAGATAGATAGATAGATAGATAGATAGATAGATAGATAGATAGATAGATAGATAGATAGATAGATCAAACATCAGACAGATAGATAGATAGATAGATAGATAGATAGATAGATAGATAGATAGATAGATAGATAGATAGATAGATAGATAGATAGATAGATAGATAGATAGATAGATAGATAGATAGATAGATCAAACATCAGACAGATAGATAGATAGATAGATAGATAGATAGATAGATAGATAGATAGATAGATAGATAGATAGATAGATAGATAGATAGATAGATAGATAGATAGATAGATAGATAGATAGATAGATAGATAGATAGATAGATCAAACATCAGACAGATAGATAGATAGATAGATAGATAGATAGATAGATAGATAGATAGATAGATAGATAGATAGATAGATAGATAGATAGATAGATAGATAGATAGATAGATAGATAGATAGATAGATAGATGATAGATAGATAGATAGATAGATAGATCAAACATCAGACAGACAGATAGATAGATAGATAGATAGATAGATAGATAGATAGATAGATAGATAGATAGATAGATAGATAGATAGATAGATAGATAGATAGATAGATAGATAGATAGATAGATAGATAGATAGATAGATAGATAGATAGATAGATAGATCAAACATCAGACAGATAGATAGATAGATAGATAGATAGATAGATAGATAGATAGATAGATAGATAGATAGATAGATAGATAGATAGATAGATAGATAGATAGATAGATAGATAGATCAAACATCAGACAGATAGATAGATAGATAGATAGATAGATAGATAGATAGATAGATAGATAGATAGATAGATAGATAGATAGATAGATAGATAGATAGATAGATAGATAGATAGATAGATAGATAGATAGATCAAACATCAGACAGACAGATAGATAGATAGATAGATAGATAGATAGATAGATAGATAGATAGATAGATAGATAGATAGATAGATAGATAGATAGATAGATAGATAGATGATAGATAGATAGATAGATAGATAGATAGATAGATAGATAGATAGATAGATAGATAGATAGATAGATAGATAGATCAAACATCAGACAGATAGATAGATAGATAGATAGATAGATAGATAGATAGATAGATAGATAGATAGATAGATAGATAGATAGATAGATAGATAGATAGATAGATAGATAGATAGATAGATAGATAGATAGATAGATAGATAGATAGATAGATAGATAGATCAAACATCAGACAGATAGATAGATAGATAGATAGATAGATAGATAGATAGATAGATAGATAGATAGATAGATAGATAGATAGATAGATAGATAGATAGATAGATAGATAGATCAAACATCAGACAGATAGATAGATAGATAGATAGATAGATAGATAGATAGATAGATAGATAGATAGATAGATAGATAGATAGATAGATAGATAGATAGATAGATAGATAGATAGATAGATAGATAGATAGATAGATAGACCAAACATCAGACAGACAGACAGACAGACAGACAGACAGACAGACAGACAGACAGACAGATAGATAGATAGATAGATAGATAGATAGATAGATAGATAGATAGATAGATAGATAGATAGATAGATAGATAGATAGATAGATAGATAGATAGATAGATAGATAGATAGATAGATAGATAGATCAAACATCAGACAGATAGATAGATAGATAGATAGATAGATAGATAGATAGATAGATAGATAGATAGATAGATAGATAGATAGATAGATAGATAGATAGATAGATAGATAGATCAAACATCAGACAGATAGATAGATAGATAGATAGATAGATAGATAGATAGATAGATAGATAGATAGATAGATAGATAGATAGATAGATAGATAGATAGATAGATAGATAGATAGATAGATAGATAGATAGATAGATAGATAGACCAAACATCAGACAGACAGACAGACAGACAGACAGACAGACAGACAGACAGACAGACAGACAGACAGACAGACAGATAGATAGATAGATAGATAGATAGATAGATAGATAGATAGATAGATAGATAGATAGATAGATAGATCAAACATCAGACAGACAGATAGATAGATAGATAGATAGATAGATAGATAGATAGATAGATAGATAGATAGATAGATAGATAGATAGATAGATAGATAGATAGATAGATAGATAGATAGATAGATAGATAGATAGATAGATAGATAGATAGATAGATAGATAGATAGATCAAACATCAGACAGATAGATAGATAGATAGATAGATAGATAGATAGATAGATAGATAGATAGATAGATAGATAGATAGATAGATAGATAGATAGATAGATAGATAGATAGATAGATAGATAGATAGATAGATAGATAGATAGATCAAACATCAGACAGATAGATAGATAGATAGATAGATAGATAGATAGATAGATAGATAGATAGATAGATAGATAGATAGATAGATAGATAGATAGATAGATAGATAGATAGATAGATAGATAGATAGATAGATCAAACATCAGACAGATAGATAGATAGATAGATAGATAGATAGATAGATAGATAGATAGATAGATAGATAGATAGATAGATAGATAGATAGATAGATAGATAGATAGATAGATAGATAGATAGATAGATCAAACATCAGACAGATAGATAGATAGATAGATAGATAGATAGATAGATAGATAGATAGATAGATAGATAGATAGATAGATAGATAGATAGATAGATAGATAGATAGATAGATAGATAGATAGATAGATAGATAGATAGATCAAACATCAGACAGACAGATAGATAGATAGATAGATAGATAGATAGATAGATAGATAGATAGATAGATAGATAGATAGATAGATAGATAGATAGATGATAGATAGATAGATAGATAGATAGATAGATAGATAGATAGATAGATAGATCAAACATCAGACAGATAGATAGATAGATAGATAGATAGATAGATAGATAGATAGATAGATAGATAGATAGATAGATAGATAGATAGATAGATAGATAGATAGATAGATAGATAGATAGATCAAACATCAGACAGATAGATAGATAGATAGATAGATAGATAGATAGATAGATAGATAGATAGATAGATAGATAGATAGATAGATAGATAGATAGATAGATAGATAGATAGATAGATAGATAGATAGATAGATCAAACATCAGACAGATAGATAGATAGATAGATAGATAGATAGATAGATAGATAGATAGATAGATAGATAGATAGATAGATAGATAGATAGATAGATAGACCAAACATCAGACAGACAGACAGACAGACAGACAGACAGACAGACAGACAGACAGACAGATAGATAGATAGATAGATAGATAGATAGATAGATAGATAGATAGATAGATAGATAGATAGATAGATAGATAGATAGATAGATAGATAGATAGATCAAACATCAGACAGATAGATAGATAGATAGATAGATAGATAGATAGATAGATAGATAGATAGATAGATAGATAGATAGATAGATAGATAGATAGATAGATAGATAGATAGATAGATAGATAGATAGATAGATAGATAGATAGATAGATAGATCAAACATCAGACAGATAGATAGATAGATAGATAGATAGATAGATAGATAGATAGATAGATAGATAGATAGATAGATAGATAGATAGATAGATAGATAGATAGATAGATAGATAGATAGATAGATAGATAGATAGATAGATAGATCAAACATCAGACAGATAGATAGATAGATAGATAGATAGATAGATAGATAGATAGATAGATAGATAGATAGATAGATAGATAGATAGATAGATAGATAGATAGATAGATCAAACATCAGACAGATAGATAGATAGATAGATAGATAGATAGATAGATAGATAGATAGATAGATAGATAGATAGATAGATAGATAGATAGATAGATAGATAGATAGATAGATAGATAGATAGATAGATAGATAGATAGTAGGCATGTGCCGGTATCAAATTTTCATGTTGCGATTAATTGCTGAAGCTTTTATCACGGTATACGGTATTATCACGATATTGAAATAAGTTGCAAAAAAAGTGTTGTCATGCTATAACAGGTTAAATCACTTTCTTATAACAAAAGAACCAAACATTTAAATACAATAAAGCAATACACAAAAATGTATAAAGTAAACAAATATTTAAAACAGATTAAAGGGCAAAAGAATTATAAAGAACAATAGGTATACTGAAATGTACATTTAACTAAGATTAATACATGCTTTAAAAGTATTTTTCATTGTCAGTTTGTTAATGAAGGAACTAATGTTAAATACTGGAGCCTTGTAAAGTGTGTGATTGAACAACAGTCAGAACATATTCAAACAATATCTAGGGCATGTAATTTAGTCCAGATTAAAATATGAAATGCAAGTTTGAAAATGAATAGCCTTAAGTCTTTAAGTATTATGTATTAGGTTGTGTGATTACTGGGGAAACGGCTGCATTTCTGCTGTTCCGTCAGCGCCCTCTGCTGTCGAAGAGTGAATGTGCACTTCAGCGAGTCTCCTCATTCCGCCATGTGCTCGGCTCATGCACGGTCTATTTACATCAGTGCGCGTTCCTCTTTGACGTGTTTTTCATTTTAAACGGTTGATGGATAAAGTATTCTTAAAATTCATTCTTAAAATCTGAATAATTCGTAATAAATAATTATTCACGGTATTTTGAAGTGCCCACGATAACAATATTGTGCATGTTCATTATTGCGGTATATCTTATTACCGTTTACCGGCACATGTCTAATAGATAGATAGATAGATAGATAGATAGATAGATAGATAGATAGATAGATAGATAGATAGATAGATAGATAGATAGATAGATAGATAGATAGATAGATAGATAGATAGATAGATAGATAGATAGATAGATAGATAGATAGATCAAACATCAGATAGATAGATAGATAGATAGATAGATAGATAGATAGATAGATAGATAGATAGATAGATAGATAGATAGATAGATAGATAGATAGATAGATAGATAGATAGATAGATAGATAGATCAAACATCAGATAGATAGATAGATAGATAGATAGATAGATAGATAGATAGATAGATAGATAGATAGATAGATAGATAGATAGATAGATAGATAGATAGATAGATAGATAGATAGAGTGAGATAGATAGAGTGAGATAGATAGATAGATAGATAGATAGATAGATAGATAGATAGATAGATAGATAGATAGATAGATAGATAGATAGATAGATAGATAGATAGATAGATAGATAGATAGATAGATAGATAGATAGATAGATCTTTTGCATTTAAAGGGACACACACAAAAACGGTGTGTTTTTGCTCACACCCAAATAGGGGCAAATTTGTCAAGCTATAATAAATGATCTTTCGAGCTGGTTTTACCTTTTTTACTCGTGTGTTCGTTGCTGACACACACACACATACACACACATACACACACACACACACACACACACACACACACACACACACACACACACACACACACACACACACACACACACACACACTCAGTGGCCAGAGTCTCTGAGACTCGTGTGTTCACTGGTTCATCAGAACATTAGTGATGTTTGTGGTGCACACATTGTAATACTCGAGCGCTGATACAGCGAGTAAACAAAAATGGCGTCTATGTGCTTCTCATTCAGGGGCGTGTCTATGCTAAAGGACCAATCAGCATCAGTCATGGGCGGGGCTTCCCGGAGTAGGAGAAATATGAGAGATTAATAATGATTGATGGGGATTATAACACAAGTATTGGGTGGATTTGTACCATTATAGGCTGTTGTGTGTGTGTTCTAACACCTTATAAACGTGAATTTTGCATAATATGTCCCCTCTTAAAATGTGACGTGAAACGTGGTCTTAGAAACACTCGTCATCTTTTTCTCCGTCCCTTTATCTCCTTTTAAAACGAATTTGCTCTGTTCTTCAAATAAATTCTAATGACTGCCTTGAAATATTCCATGCATGCATTAGTGTCAGAGATTGCTATTATTATAATCATGCAAATGAGAACATACTCAGATCCATTTGCGAGATGTCAGGGCGCTAGTTTCCTCACATTTAATTAGATTTTGGAGTTAACGTGAGCTGCCCTGAGAGGTTATGATAGCAGTCAATTAACAGCTCTGCTTTTCAATCATTCACTGGGAAGAAATGCTAAAAATATTACCAGCTCACAACTGTCTATGTTTGCTGAGCGAGCCGAGAGCTTTCTGTGTTCAGTTTTAGCCACTACAGATTCAACTTTTTTCTTGTCTAACACACTAGTCTGGTTTTTGTGTACAGCCCTTCTGTCTTCATGACTTATGGTGCTTGTTTATGTTTGATGGACGGGTTAATTTCTCTCTGAACAGGGAGCAATGGGTGTGTAATTGATCCTTGTTCTGTGAGTTTTATTGTTCATGTGCAGACGCAGAGAATGCTGGGAAATGTAGTTCATTGCACACGTCTGTCTCCTCATAAATACAGTGTTTAATATCTTTAACAGTAACTTTCACAATTACTTGAAAACACACAAAACAAAGGTACAAGTAGGGCTGCACGATTTGGGGTAGAAATCTAATTTCGATTATTTATTTTTATTTTCTGTCAAAAATTGCAACTGCGAATACAATTGGCCGTGTTTGTTTGTTGGTGCTGCACAATTCGGCCAAAGTTTAGTGATTATATATCAGTATGACTGAATAATAATAACAACAATAATGATATTTATATTTATCTATATTATTAAAAAGTAAAATAAGATTAAATTAAAACAATTCGGCCAAAGTTTAGTGATTATATATCATTAAGACTGAATAATAATAACAATAATAATATATATATTTATCTATATTATTAAAAAGTAATATAAGATTAAATTAAAGCATATATAAAACTAGACGAGTAAAGTTTGTTTTGGACAAACCTTTAATGTTGGCATGATAAATCTGTATGAAAGTTTTATAAACTTTAAATTTAGTAAAGTGGAAAGAGAAAGAGACTGAATGAACATATTTCGCTAGCATGTTTTATCAGGTTGTTGGCATTAATTTGCAATTTGCTAACACTTTTCTAATATAAATTGACATGTTGCAAGACTGTATTAGCACATTTTAGCATTAATAGCACGGGTTCGCACTTTACTAGCATTGTTTACCACATTGTTAGCATGATTTAACAGTTTGTTAAAATGATTAGCGTTTAGCTAGCATGAATTGGCAGGTTTGAACACATTGCTAATGTTAATTAGTATTTTTCTAACGTATTAACACAATGCTAACAACATTTAGCATTAAAATTCATTTTTAACACATTGTTAGCATCAATTAACATGTTGCAAACATGAATTAGCATGTTGCTAACGTGTTATGATGTTGCTAGCATGAATTAACATGTTGTTAGTGTGAAGTAGATTTTTTAACACGTTAGCATCAATTAACATGTTGCTAACATGAATAAACAGTTTTGCTAGCATGAATTAGCATGTTCCTAACATGTGTTATGATGTCGCTAGCATTAATTAACATGTTCCAGGCACAAATTAGCATGTTCCTAACATGTGTTATGATGTTGTTAACATGAATTAACCATTTGCTAGCATGAATTTGCATTTTTGACACGTAAGCATCAATTAATATGCAAACATGAATTCACACTTTACAAGCACGAATTAGCATGTTCTTAACATGTGTTATGATGTTGCTAGCATTAATTAACATGTTGCAAGCATGGATTAGCATGTTCCTAACATGTTATGATGTTACTAACATGAATTAACATTTTTAATACATTAGCATCAATTTACATGTTGCCAACATGAATTAACACATTACTAGCTTGAATTAGTATGTTTTAACTCACTGCTAACATGAATTAGCCTATGTTGATAACATGTTGTAGGATGTTGCTTGCATGAATTAGCATTTTCAACATGTTAGCATCAATTTACATGTTGCCAATATGAATTAACATGTTGCTAGCATGTTTTAACACATTACTAGCGTGAATTAGCATGTTTTAACTCACTGCCAACATGAATTAGCCTATGTTTATAGCATGTTTTAGGATGTTGCTAGTATTAATTAGCATTTTCAACATGTTAGCATTAATTAACATGTCGCAAACATGAATTAACATGTTGCTAGTATGTTTTAACACATTGCTAGCGTGAATTAGCATGTTTTAACAAAATGCTATCATGAATTAGCCTATGTTGATAACATGTTTTATGTTGCTAGCATGAATTAGCATTTTCAACATGTTAGCGTCAATTAACATGTGGCAAACATGAATTAACATGTTTAACACATGGCTAACACGTATTAGCATGTTGTTAGCATGTAGCAAAAACTGGTATAGTATTTTCTTGTAAAACACACTCCAATAATCTGTTTTATTGAGCAGTTTTCTCTCTTTCTGCTGACGGATGCATCATGGGTAATGTAGTTTTTCACCACAAACTCAATTTGAAATATAAAACGAAATATAAAACGAGAGATTGGTGCTTCATGGGAGTGGGCGGAGCAAAACAACCTCTTTTAGCTCGACTCTGATTGGTGGAACGTTACCCCTTTGCTAACATGTTTTAAGTTGTTTCTAGCATGAATTAGCATTTTGCTAGCATGAATTCACATTTTTAACATGTTGTTAGCATCAATTAAAATGCAAACATGAATTCAAACTTTGCAAGCATGAATTAGCATGTTGTAACACACTGCTAACATGAATTAGCCTTTTGCTAACATGTGTTATGATGTTGCTAGCATTAATTAACATGTTTGCTAACATGAATAAACAGTTTGCTAGCATGAAATAGCATTTTTAACATATTAGCATCAATTAACATGTTTGCTAACATGAATTAATAGTTTGCTAGCATGAATTCGCATTTTTAACATGTTAGCATCAATTCATATGCAAATATGAATTCACACTTTGCTAACATACATTGTTTTAGGATGTTGCTAGCATGAATGAGCATTTTGCTAGCATGAATTTGCAATTTTAAACCCGTTAGCATCAATTAAAATGCAAACATGAATTCAAACTTTGCAAGCATGAATTAGCATGTTGTAACACACTGTTAACATGAATTAGCATTTTGTTAACATGTGTTATGATGTTACTAGCATTAATTAAGAGTTTGCTAGCATGAATTAGCATTTTTAACATGTTAGCATCAATTAATATGCAAACATGAATTCACACTTTACAAGCATGAATAAGCATGTTCTTAACATGAGTTATGATGTTGCAAGCATGAATTAACATGTTGCTATCATGTTTTAACACATTGCTAGCGTGAATTAGCATGTTTTAACACAATGCTATCATGAATTAGCCTATGTTGATTACATGTTTTATGTTGCTAGCATGAATCAGCATTTTCATCATGTTAGCGTCAATTAACATGTTGCAAACTTGAATTAACATGTTGCTAGCATGTGTTAACACATTACTAGCGTGAATTAGAATGTTTTAACTCACTGCTAACATGAATTAGCCTATGTTGAGAACATGTTGTAGGATGTTGTTAGCATGAATTAGCATTTTCAACATGTTAGCATCAATTAACATGTTTTTAACATGAATTAGCATGTTGCTAGTATGTAATGAAAACTGATGTAGAATTTCCTTGTAAAACACACTCCAATAATCTGTTTTATTGAGCAGTTTTTCTCTCTTTCTGCCTACGGATGCATCATGGGTAATGTAGTTTTTCACAAAAAACTCAATTTGAAATATAAAACGACTGTCGATTATATATAACAATATATTAATTGCAAGATATTTCACAAATAATTAGGTATTTTGAGAGATTGGTGCTTCATGGGAGTGGGCGGAGCAAACAACCTCTTTTAGCTCGACTCTGATTGGTGGAATGTTACCCCTTCATCATGGGTAATGTAGTTCTTCACCATGAACTCCACTGTTAAAGGAACACTCCACTTTTTTTGAAAATAGGCTCATTTTACGAGTCCCCTAGAGTTAAATAGTTGAGTTTTACCGTTTTTGAATCATGTTTCATATTACAACATTTATTTTAAAAACGTTATAATGTAAACTTTTTCCAATCTTGACAAAACACATATCGTCGGAAAGGTCTGAGTCTCACGGTTCTATATCTGCCCACTGTTTTGTGATATTTGGACAAAAATATATACATTTGTTACAGGAGATTGCGTAAAAAAAATCAATGGAATTTCAATGAATTTCTTAAACTCAACAAAGATAAAACAGAACTCATAGTGTTTGCTCCTCAGTAACTTCTTAAAAAAGTTGATGACTTCGTACTGGATGTGGATGGCTGCTCAATATATGCATCTCCTCAAGTACGCAATCTGGGCGTCATTATGGACCCTACTCTCTCCTTCCAGCAACACATTAAACACACTACTAAAACGGCGTTTTACCATCTCAAGAACATCTCTAGACTCCGACCATGCCTCTACGACTCTGTAGCTGAGACCCTTATCCACTCCTTCATCACCTCCAGACTCGATTACTGTAGTGGTATCCTGTTTGGTCTGCCCAGCAAAGCTACTGACAGACTCCAGTATGTACAGAACTCTGCGGCTAGGATGCTAACCTACACAAAACTCGGTTCTCACATTAGTCCAATCCTAAAGAAGCTTCATTGGCTGCCAGTTAAATCACGGATCAAATATAAATTCCTACTACTGACGTACAAATCTCTACATGGACTTGCACCTCAGTATCTGACGGATCTACTCCATCCGTACTGTCAAGCTCGGTCCCTGCGGTCCTCAGACAAGGACCTGCTCGCTGTCCCTAAGTCCAGGCTACGGACATTTGGCGATAGAGCTTTCTGTGTGGGTGCACCTTCACTCTGGAACAAGCTTCCTCATGCCATCCGCTCTGCAACATCTTTAGCAACCTTTAAAAACCAGCTTAAAACACACCTCTTCACTGAGGCCTATGGGCCATAGATGCTCTGGTTTCTCTCCTTCTTATCCTTACTCCCCCCCCCCTTGTCCATCCCTTCCCATGCTATTTGTTAAGCGTCCTTGGGTCTTGTGAAAGGCGCTATATAAATTAAAGTTATTATTATTATTATTATTATTAATGACTCCCGGTGGATATTTGTGGGACAGCGCCTAAACAAAATCTCATGGGAACTTAAATTTTTTGTGATATCAACTTCAAATTTGGAACACAAATTGGTTAGACATTTGGCTTTTATGTGATAGTAATTTTAGAGTACAAATTATTTTGTAACATATTTTACATAAAATATAAAATATTTATTACAGTACATTTGATTAACAGTAAATTTAAACTTTCATAACTTTTTCATACTTGAAGCGTTTTCACTTGAGCCATAATCTGCTGACTGTCTTCTTTAAAATGAGACCATAGGTGTTTCTCAATGTCAAGGATCCTTCCTCTGCAGGACTGATCCTTCCAAGTCACTTCCTTCAGAGGCTCGGCGAGTCTCCTCTTAAGCATTCGGAGAACAGGCAAATGGAACAGGCTAGCAAGTGCGCATCAGCCTCATTACGTCAGTGAAAAGGTCCGTTAGCGTCCGTTATCAATAACGTCATTTGTATACGGTTGTAATTTGTACTGGCATTTACAAGTTAAACTTTACTTATATTTACTACGGTTATAACAAATGTTTGGTAACGTAAATACTTACACTTGAAAGCAAATTGCCCCGTTAACGCTCCGACTCCGCCAACGTCCGATAATTTGTATTTTTTGAACAAGATAGCAAAGCTGCGCGCATAGGATTGTGGGTGATTTGAGAACGCTAAGTGCGCGAAGTCTACTCATATATGCGCATCCTTTCCTGTATATGGCATATTTTTCGAACGAAGGACTCAGACCTTGGTTGAAATTCCGAGGATCCTCGACATTGGAACAGCCCTTCGACGGACGTCAATGACGTAGCATCCTCGAAATTCTGGCTTCAGAGGATCCTTCCTTGACACTGAGAAACGCCTCATGTCTATATTCCAAAGCATTCATGAATTGCAACCGTTTAAGTTTGGATAGTGCATCTTCATGTATATTTTCAAAAAGGGGGGTGACCGCTAAAGCAGCACTAGGTAGGTTTTGCTCTCGGGTCCCCCTACAGTTGTGAAACAGTATTGTCCTCTACTACTGTCGTAAACTCTGTCATTCTACATCAGCGGATGCATCGCACGTGCATTTATTGACATGATAGCCCTGAACACGGCAGGAGTTCACATGCGCGTTCTGCTTGCGTCGCGTGTGAAATGTCTTCATCCCAGATACAGTGGCATATGTTTCAGCATGTCATATGAATATCATTTCATGGGTTTTATTTTTTTTCAAACGCCAAATGATCGCGATGCTCACGTTTACAAGCCAGCGTCATTATAGTAGCCTAGTCTATTGGTTCCCGTTTTACAGAATCTATATGATACTTCAATTCAATGTTTGAGTGTAGGTAATAACCAGACATCGTCAATATTATAATATCAAGCTACCATAGATGAATCTGCAAATTTGAAAAATCGATTTGCATTATAGCTTGAGGCAAGACAAATAAACCAATATCACAGACATGTTACGTATCCTAAAATATGATTTTGTACGTCTTATGGATTTACTTGTAAGAATGTAGCCCGTCCTCCTCCAGCTCACGCCAACGAGCAAACGCTGCCCAATGTTGATCCTCGTCCTGCCTTTAATCCGATCACTTTCTCATTTCCTCTTTTTGCTTTCCTCCGACAAAACCTTTGCTTTCTTATTTTTCTGTGCTGCTTCGGCCATGACTATAATGTGGCGTTCACACCGGACGCGATTTGCGCGAATAATTCGCGCTGAACACACGAAGGTGGACGCGTGTACATTTTGAGAAATTTGCGCGTGACATTCACTGCACAACAGACGCGAATTCGCGTCATGGGCGGGGCTTCCGCCAGCAGCTCGTCTCGTTGAGAAATGGCTGACATGGGCTGAGTTTACACGTCTTTTTTTGTTAAAATCTACTGTTAATGTGTGACAAAACGTAGTTTTAAGACTTTTTCAGTCGATAATGTAGTTGTTTAAAGCTCAAATCTGTGGTTTATTTATATAAAGAGTGCCTATTTGAACATGTGATGTGGTGTTTTGGGAGTTCTAAGCTCCAGTGGATCAGCGGCGCTCATTAACCCGGTGAGATCAGCCTTTCCTCAGCCAGTTCTTCTCCCGCTGGCTCTGATGTCTCTGTGGCGGCTCCAGATATAATTCGTCTTGTAACGGCCGATCTTTGCTCTCATGGATCTATAATTTGTTCCCTGGCAAATCGTTTAGGCTGAGGGGAAAGATAAGTTTCATTACTTTATATTTTTAGGCTATAACTGTACGTTGCAGTTGTAACGTTAGCCTACTAGCACTGACTTTTAATGTTTGACTGAATTGTTTGCTTTATTTCATGTGTAGCTTATTATACCTTTTACTTATACTTTTGTATTATTGATCAAACATAAACTTGCATTTAACAAAAAGAGACTGGCATGACATGTTTCATGTCATTTAATGTTATCACAGTGATAATCATATTGTCTGAACCAGATTTTCTCCTCATTGTCACCACTAGAGCAAGCTCCTGATTGGTTAACGCGGCGCGAAATATCCGCCAAAGTTCATATTTTTCAACTTGAGCGATTTGCGTGTTCAAAACGCTCAATTCGTGTCCTTCGCGCCGCCTCAATCGTGCGAATCTCGCCGCCTCATTTCGCGTTTCTGCATTGACTTAACATGTAAATCACTCGCGCGAATCGTGTTTGGTGTGAATGCACCATAACATTCGGCAAACAAACGATAGTTGGGCTCCCACGTCCAAATTTAAGGAAGTGTGGGTGGTGGTGGAAGTGACGTATATGCCGTAAAGCAGTCGAATTTTGTAGTTCTTTTTTTTTCCTCGGGATACTACCCGAAACCCGAAGTTTAAAAGTACGATTAAAAACGATACAGACCCCGTCAGGCTATGGCAGACGTGTCATTCAACCTATTGAAAGTCGATATATCATCACAAGAGTCTTGAAAATATATTATGAAGGTTGAAAAGTTACCTAGTGCTGCTTTAACAGGTTAAACAACAAAACGAAGCTGAAATAATGCGAGCTGACGCCTTCAACAGAAGCAGATACCATCGGTTAACAACCTCAACCTAACAAACTCTCTCTCTCTCTCTCTCTCTCTCTCTCTCTCTCTCTCTCTCTCTCTCTCTCTCAGCTGAGCGAACGTGTGGTTTTACGCTCTCTAAATGTCATAAGCTCAGATGTTCAGTATGCGGGAGGATGTTCGCTGTATTATCCTCCACATCAGCTCAGGCTAATGCAGAAGCAGCCGTGAGCGGATCGCAGGAAACAGGCGGAGTGTGTGATTTATGTGTGTGTGAGCTGTTGTCGAGCGTCTTCATGGTGTGTTTGGTCGGGTCTGTTGTGAAGGTGACATTGAGGTGACTATGAATGATTCATATGGCAGAGGATGCTTTATGAATGTCAAACACGTTTTCCTGAGGCTTTACAAGGCCAGACCGGGCCCACGTCTAATTGATACACACAGTGTGTCCCACTGAGGCAGCAGAGCATGAACACACACACACGCACACACACACACACGCATTAACATAAACACTGTCATGCAAGAGGAATATTTATGTTTGCACTAGTGACACAGCAGTATAAGCCGTCTTCATAAATCTGCAGGATTTGAACAGACGATCAGTATCAGACGCGATTCATCTGTTAACTGAAGTGTGTGAGTTTTGACAATAGATTATGAGATATTTTGTAAATAATGTGTGGATGTTGGAATTGACATCTGTAAACTGTCATCATCAGCATTATACAGAATGAGAAAATGATCATCCTGAAAGCAATATAAATTATAAAAAATGATACACTATATTGCCAAACGTATTGGGACGCCCCTCAAAATCCAAATCCATACCACGTGCAAACTCCCGTCCTATCTCCTCTCATCCTCTCATGTCTCCTCTCGTCCTCTCATGTCTCCTCTCGTCCTCTCATGTCTCCTCTCATCCTCTCATGTCTCCTCTCGTCCTCTCATGTCTCCTCTCGTCCTCTCATGTCTCCTCTCGTCCTCTCATGTCTCCTCTCGTCCTCTCATGTCTCCTCTCATCCTCTCATGTCTCCTCTCATCCTCTCATGTCTCCTCTCGTCCTCTCATGTCTCCTCTCGTCCTCTCATGTCTCCTCTCGTCCTCTCATGTCTCCTCTCATCCTCTCATGTCTCCTCTCATCCTCTCATGTCTCCTCTCGTCCTCTCATGTCCCCTTTCATCCTCTCATGTCTCCTCTCGTCCTCTCATGTCTCCTCTCGTCCTCTCATGTCTCCTCTCATCCTCTCATGTCTCCTCTCGTCCTCTCATGTCCCCTTTCATCCTCTCATGTCTCCTCTCGTCCTCTCATGTCTCCTCTCGTCCTCTCATGTCCCCTTTCATCCTCTCATGTCTCCTCTCGTCCTCTCATGTCTCCTCTCGTCCTCTCATGTCCCCTCTCGTCCTCTCATGTCTCCTCTCGTCCTCTCATGTCCCCTTTCATCCTCTCATGTCTCCTCTCGTCCTCTCATGTCTCCTCTCGTCCTCTCATGTCCCCTTTCATCCTCTCATGTCTCCTCTCGTCCTCTCATGTCTCCTCTCGTCCTCTCATGTCTCCTCTCGTCCTCTCATGTCCCCTTTCATCCTCTCATGTCTCCTCTCGTCCTCTCATGTCTCCTCTCGTCCTCTCATGTCCCCTTTCATCCTCTCATGTCTCCTCTCGTCCTCTCATGTCTCCTCTCGTCCTCTCATGTCCCCTTTCATCCTCTCATGTCTCCTCTCGTCCTCTCATGTCTCCTCTCGTCCTCTCATGTCCCCTTTCATCCTCTCATGTCTCCTCTCGTCCTCTCATGTCTCCTCTCGTCCTCTCATGTCTCCTCTCGTCCTCTCATGTCTCCTCTCGTCCTCTCATGTCCCCTTTCATCCTCTCATGTCTCCTCTCGTCCTCTCATGTCCCCTCTCGTCCTCTCATGTCTCCTCTCATCCTCTCATGTCTCCTCTCGTCCTCTCATGTCCCTCTCGTCCTCTCATGTCTCCTCTCGTCCTCTCATGTCTCCTCTCGTCCTCTCATGTCCCCTTTCATCCTCTCATGTCTCCTCCCGTCCTCTCGTCCTCTCATGTCTCCTCTCGTCCTCTCATGTCTCCTCTCGTCCTCTCATGTCTCCTCTCGTCCTCTCATGTCTCCTCTCGTCCTCTCGTCTCCTCTCGTCCTCTCATGTCTCCTCTCGTCCTCTCATGTCTCCTCTCGTCCTCTCGTCTCCTCTCGTCCTCTCATGTCTCCTCTCGTCCTCTCATGTCTCCTCTCTTCCTCTCATGTCTCCTCTCATCCTCTCATGTCCCCTCTCGTCCTCTCATGTCCCCTCTCGTCCTCTCATGTCTCCTCTCGTCCTCTCATGTCTCCTCTCGTCCTCTCATGTCCCCACTTGTCCTCTCATGTCTCCTCTCATCCTCTCATGTCTCCTCTCGTCCTCTCATGTCCCCACTCGTCCTCTCATGTCTCCTCTCGTCCTCTCATGTCTCCTCTCGTCCTCTCATGTCTCCTCCCGTCCTCTCTTGTCCTGTCCAGTCCTCTCATGTCTCCTCTCGTCCTCTCATGTCTCCTCTCGTCCTCTCATGTCCCCTCTCATGTCTCCTCTCGTCCTCTCATGTCTCCTCTCGTCCTCTCATGTCTCCTCTCGTCCTCTCATGTCTCCTCTCGTCCTCTCATGTCCCTACTCGTCCTCTCATGTCTCCTCTCGTCCTCTCATGTCTCCTCTCGTCCTCATGTCTCCTCTCGTCCTCTCATGTCCCTACTCATCCTCTCATGTCTCCTCTCGTCCTCTCATGTCTCCTCTCGTCCTCTCATGTCTCCTCTCGTCCTCTCATGTCTCCTCCCGTCCTCTCTTGTCCTGTCCCGTCCTCTCATGTCTCCTCTCGTCCTCTCATGTCTCCTCCCGTCCTCTCTTGTCCTGTCCCGTCCTCTCATGTCTTCTCTCGTCCTCTCATGTCTCCTCCCGTCCTCTCTTGTCCTGTCCCGTCCTCTCATGTCTCCTCTCGTCCTCTCATGTCCCCTCTCATGTCTCCTCTCGTCCTCTCATGTCTCCTCTCATCCTCTCATGTCCCCTCTCATGTCTCCTCTCGTCCTCTCATGTCCCCTCTCGTCCTCTCATGTCTCCTCTCATCCTCTCATGTCTCCTCTCGTCCTCTCATGTCTCCTCTCGTCCTCTCATGTCTCCTCTCATCCTCTCATGTCTCCTCTCATCCTCTCATGTCCCCTCTCATCCTCTCATGTCTCCTCTCATCCTCTCATGTCTCCTCTTGTCTTCTCATGTCCCCTCTCGTCCTCTCATGTCTCCTCTTGTCCCGTCCTCTTTTGTCCCGTCACGTCCTCTCTTGTCCCCTCTTTTTTCCCGTCCCGTCCTCTCTTGTCCCCTCTTGTCCCGTCCTCTTTTGTCCCGTCCCGTCCTTTTTTGTCCCGTCCCGTCCTCTCTTGTCCCCTCTTGTCACGTACCGTCCTCTCTTGTCCCCTCTTGTCCCGTCCCTTCCTCTTTTGTCCCGTCCCGTCCTCTTTTTTCCCGTCCCGTCCTCCCTTGTCCCCTCTTGTCCCGTCCTCTCTTTTCCCGTCCCGTCCTCTCTTGTCTCCTCTTGTCCTGTCCCGTCCTCTTTTGTCCCGTCACGTCCTCTTTTGTCCTGTCCCGTCCTCTTTTGTCCCGTCCCGTCCTCTTTTGTCCTGTCCCGTCCTCTTTTGTCCCGTCCTCTTTTGTCCTGTCTCGTCCTCTCTTGTCCTGTCTCGTCTTCTCTTGTCCTGTCCTGTCCTCTTTTGTCCTGTCCCGTCCTCTTTTGTCCCGTCCCGTCCTCTTTTGTCCTGTCCCGTCCTGTTTTGTCCCGTCCCGTCCTCTTTTGTCCTGTCCCGTCCTCTTTTGTCCCGTCCCGTCCTCTTTTGTCCCGTCCCGTCCTCTTTTGTCCCGTCCCGTCCTCTCTTGTCCTGTCCCGTCCTCTCTTGTCCTGTCCTGTCCCCTCTTGTCCTGTCTCGTCCTCTTTTGTCCCGTCCCGTCCTCTTTTGTCCTGTCCCGTCCTCTTTTGTCCCGTCCCGTCCTCTTTTGTCCTGTCCCGTCCTCTTTTGTCCCGTCTCGTCCTCTCTTGTCCTGTCTCGTCCTCTCTTGTCCTGTCTCGCCCTCTCTTGTCCTGTCTCGTCCTCTTTTGTCCCGTCCCGTCCTCTTTTGTCCCGTCTCGTCCTCTCTTGTCCTGTCTCGCCCTCTCTTGTCCTGTCTCGTCCTCTTTTGTCCTGTCTCGTCCTCTCTTGTCCTGTCTCGCCCTCTCTTGTCCTGTCTCGTCCTCTTTTGTCCCGTCCCGTCCTCTTTTGTCCTGTCCCGTCCTCTTTTGTCCCGTCTCGTCCTCTCTTGTCCTGTCTCGTCCTCTCTTGTCCTGTCTCGCCCTCTCTTGTCCTGTCTCGTCCTCTTTTGTCCCGTCCCGTCCTCTTTTGTCCCGTCCCGTCCTCTTTTGTCCCGTCTCGTCCTCTCTTGTCCTGTCTCGCCCTCTCTTGTCCTGTCTCGTCCTCTTTTGTCCTGTCCCGTCCCCTCTTGTCCCGTCTCGTCGTTTTCATGCACTGGTCATTGGTCAACATGTTTTCCAGACTAGTGGAAATAATCCAAGATACATTTTGTTTACACAAGTGTTTATTTTATTGCACTTCATCTGTTTCATTTCCAGTATTTTAGTTCTGCCTAAAGCTTCCCTCTTTAGTCTTTAACATGCGTCAGATCCTTCACAGGATGAAACATGCATAAGAGCTGATGCTGAGGCTATGAATGAACTGTCCCCGAGTCATTCTCACTCGTCCCGAGGCGTTTTCTGTTCAGCTCTTTTAATGAGCAATGGTGTGGATTGGAACACATTAGAGCATCTGTAATCTTTCCTGCATGTGTTGGACGAGAATGGAGAGAATATAAAGGCTTTTCTTTAATGTGAACTGATCCCGAAAGAGAGAATCAGTCGCTCCCTCAGGCTGAAGTGCTTTAGAGCGCCGGCAGGATCAAGCACATTTAAAATTAGAATCCCTGCAAATGTAACATCATTCTTTTGATCCTCTAAATCCCACTGTTGATGAACATTTCCATGAAGCGCCAGTTAAAGGCCAATTACTGCACCAGTGTGAAATAAACCACAGATTCTCTTTCACTTGAGCTGGAAGACACAAGATAGGTTTAAAATGAACACGGAATTAAAGTCAATGCGATTTACTCAATCGAGGTCTGATCCTGAATAAAACACCTTTTGTTTTATACCCACCTGTGATATAGAGACCATCCATCCATCCATCCATCCATCCATCCATCCATCCATCCATCCATCCATCCATCCATTCATTCACCTGTCCGTCCATCCATCCATCCATCCATCCATCCATTCATTCACCTGTCCATCCATTCACCTGTCCATCCATCCATTCACCTGTCCATCCATCCATCCATTCACCTGTCCATCCATCCATCCATCCATCCATCCATTCATTCACCTGTCCGTCCATCCATCCATCCATCCATCCATCCATCCATTCATTCACCTGTCCATCCATCCATCCATCCATCCATCCATTCATTCACCTGTCCGTCCATCCATCCATCCATCCATCCATTCATTCACCTGTCCATCCATCCATCCATCCATCCATCCATCCATTCATTCACCTGTCCGTCCATCCATCCATCCATCCATCCATTCATTCACCTGTCCATCCATCCATCCATCCATTCACCTGTCCATCCATCCATCCATCCATTCATTCACCTGTCTATCCATTCACCTGTCCATCCATCCATTCACCTGTCCATCCATCCATCCATTCATTCACCTGTCTATCCATTCACCTGTCCATCCATCCATTCACCTGTCCATCCATCCATCCATCCATCCATCCATCCATTCACCTGTCCATCCATCCATCCATCCATCCATCCACCTGTCCATCCATCCATACATTCATCCATCCATCCATCCATCCATCCACCTGTCCATCCATCCATACATCCATCCATCCATTCATCCATCCATCCACCTGTCCATCCATCCATTCACCTGTCCATCCATCCATCCATCCATTCACCTGTCCATCCATCCATCCATCCATCCATCCACCTGTCCATCCATCCATACTTCCATCCATCCATCAATTCACCTGTCCATCCATCCATCCACCTGTCGATCAATCCATCCATCCATCCACCTGTCCATCCATCTATCCATCCATCCATCCATCCATCCATCCACCTGTCGATCAATCCATCCATCCATCCACCTGTCCATCCATCCATCCACCTGTCAATCAATCAACCCATCCATCCATCCATCCATCCACATGTCGATCAATCCATCCATCCATTCACATGTCCATCCATCCATCCACCTTTCCATAAATCCATCCATTCACCTGTCCATCCATCCATCCATCCACATGTCGATCAATCCATCCACCCATTCACATGTCCATCCATCCATCCACCTGTCCATCAATCCATCCATCCATCCATGCACCTGTCTATCAATCCATCCATCCATCCATCCACCTGTCTGTCTATCCATCCTCCTGTCTATCAATCCGTCCATCCATTCACCTGTCCATCCATCCATCCCCCTGTCCATCCATCCACCTGTCCATCCATCCCCCTCTCCATCCATCCATACATCCATCCATCCATCCATTCACCAGTCTATCTATCCATCCATCCATCCATCCATCCATCCATCCACCTGTCGATCAATCCATCCATCCATCCACCTGTCCATCCATCAATCCATCCATCCATCCACCTGTCCATCCATCCATCCATCCATCCACCTGTCGATCAATCCATCTATCCATCCACCTGTCCATCCATCCATCCATCCATCCACCTGTCCATCCATCCATCCATCCATCCACATGTTGAGCAATCCATCCATCCATTCACATGTCCATCCATCCATCCACCTGTCCATCAATCCATCCATCCATTCACCTGTCCGTCCATCCATCCATCCATCCACCTGTCCATCCATCCATCCACATGTCGATCAATCCATCCATCCATCCATCCATGCACCTGTCTATCAATCCATCCATCCATCCATCCATCCACCTGTCTATCAATCCATCCATCCATTCACCTTTCCATCCATCCATCCATCCATCCATCCACCTGTCTGTCCATCCATCCTCCTGTCTATCAATCCGTCCATCCATTCACCTGTCTGTCCATCCATCCATCCATCTCCCTGTCCATCCATCCATCCACCTTTCCATCCATCCATCCATCCATCCATCCATCCATCCATCCATCCATCCATCCATTCACCTGTCCATCCATCCATCCACCTGTCGATCAATCCATCCATCCATCCATCCACCTGTCCATCCATCAATCCATCCATCCATCCATCCACCTATCCATCCATCCATCGATCAATCCATCTATCCATCCACCTGTCCATCCATCCATCCACCTGTCCATCCATCCATCCATCCACCCACCTGTCCATCCATCCATCCATCCACATGTCGATCAATCCATCCATCCATTCACATGTCCATCCATCCATCCACCTGTCCATCAATCCATCCATCCATTCACCTGTCCGTCCGTCCGTCCATCCATCCATCCACCTGTCCATCCATCCACATGTCGATCAATACATCCATCCATTCACATGTCCATCCATCCATCCACCTGTCCATTAATCCATCCATCCATTCACCTGTCCATCCATCCATCCATTCATCCATCCACCTGTCCATCTATCCATCCATCCACCTATCCACCTGTCCATCCATCCATCCATCCATCCACCTGTCCATCAATCCATCCTCCTGTCTATCAATCCGTCCATCCATTCACCTGTCCATCCATCCATCCCCCTGTCCATCCATCCACCTGTCCATCCATCCCCCTCTCCATCCATCCATACATCCATCCATCCATCCATTCACCAGTCTATCTATCCATCCATCCATCCATCCATCCATCCATCCATCCATCCATCCATCCACCTGTCGATCAATCCATCCATCCATCCACCTGTCCATCCATCAATCCATCCATCCATCCACCTGTCCATCCATCCATCCATCCATCCACCTGTCGATCAATCCATCTATCCATCCATCCATCCATCCACCTGTCGATCAATCCATCTATCCATCCACCTGTCCATCCATCCATCCATCCATCCACCTGTCCATCCATCCATCCATCCATCCATCCACATGTTGAGCAATCCATCCATCCATTCACATGTCCATCCATCAATCCACCTGTCCATCAATCCATCCATCCATTCACCTGTCCGTCCATCCATCCATCCATCCACCTGTCCATCCATCCATCCACATGTCGATCAATCCATCCATCCATCCATCCATGCACCTGTCTATCAATCCATCCATCCATCCATCCATCCACCTGTCTATCAATCCATCCATCCATTCACCTTTCCATCCATCCATCCATCCATCCACCTGTCTGTCTGTCCATCCATCCTCCTGTCTATCAATCCGTCCATCCATTCACCTGTCCATCCATCCATCCATCTCCCTGTCCATCCATCCATCCACCTTTCCATCCATCCATCCATCCATCCATACATTCATCCATCCATCCATCCATTCACCTGTCCATCCATCCATCCACCTGTCGATCAATCCATCCATCCATCCATCCACCTGTCCATCCATCAATCCATCCATCCATCCATCCATCCACCTATCCATCCATCCATCCATCCATCCACCTGTCGATCAATCCATCTATCCATCCACCTGTCCATCCATCCATCCACCTGTCCATCCATCCATCCATCCACCCACCTGTCCATCCATCCATCCACATGTCCATCAATCCATCCATCCATTCACATGTCCATCCATCCATCCACCTGTCCATCAATCCATCCATCCATTCACATGTCCGTCCGTCCATCCGTCCATCCATCCACCTGTCCATCCATCCACATGTCGATCAATACATCCATCCATTCACATGTCCATCCATCCATCCACCTGTCCATTAATCCATCCATCCATTCACCTGTCCATCCATCCATCCATTCATCCATCCACCTGTCCATCTATCCATCCATCCACCTATCCACCTGTCCATCCATCCATCCATCCATCCACCTGTCCATCAATCCATCCATCCACCTATCCACCTGTCCATCCATCCATCCATCCATCCATCCACCTGTCCATCAATCCATCCATCCATCCATCCATGCACCTGTCTATCAATCCATCCATCCATCCACCTGTCTATCAATCCATCCATCCATTCACCTGTCTATCCATCCATCCACCTGTCCATCCATCCATCCATCCATCCATCCATCCACATGTCGATCAATCCATCCATCCATCCACCTGTCCATTAATCCACCCATCCATCCACCTGTCCATCCATCCATCCATCCATCCATCCATCCATCCATCCATCCATCCATCCACCTATCCATCTGTCCATCAATCCATCCATCCATTCACCTGTCTATCAATCCATCCATCCATCCATCCATCCATCCATCCACCTGTCTATCAATCTATCCATCCATTCACCTGTCCATCCATCCATCCACCTGTCCATCCATCCATCCATCCACATGTCGATCAATCCATCCATCCATCCATCCATCCATCCATCCACCTGTCCATTAATCCATCCATCCATCCACCTGTCCATCCATCCATCCATCCATCCACCTATCCACCTGTCCATCCATCCATCCATCCATCCACCTGTCCATCAATCCATCCATTCATCCATCCATCCATGCACCTGTCTATCAATCCATCCATCCATCCACCTGTCCATCAATCCATCCATCCATCCATCCATCCATCCATCCATCCATCCATCCATCCACCTGTCCATCAATCCATCCATCCATTCACCTGTCCATCCATCCATCCATCCATCCATCCACCTGTGCATCCATCCATCCATCCACCTATCCACCTGTTCATCCATCCATCCATCCATCCATCCACCTGTCCATTAATCCATCCATCCATCCATGCACCTGTCTATCAATCCATCCATCCATCCACCTGTCCATCATTCCATCCATCCATCCACCTGTCTATCAATCCATCCATCCATTCACCTGTCCATCCATCCATCAATCCATCCATCCATCCACGTGTCTATCAATCCATCCATCCATCCACCTGTCTATCAATCCATCCATCAATTCACCTGTCCATCCATCCATCCATCCATCCATCCATCCATCCACCTGTCCATCCACCCCCCTGTCCATCCATTCATCCACCTGTCCATCCATCCATCCATCCACCTGTCCATCCATCCATCCATCCATCCACCTGTCTATCAATCTATCCATCCATCCATCCATCAATCCCCCTGTCCATCCATCCATCCATCCATCCATCCACCTGTCCATCCTTCCATCCATCCACCTGTCTATCAATCCATCCATCCGTTCACCTGTCCATTCATCCGTCCATCCATCCACCTGTCCATCCATCCCCCTGTCCATCCATCCATCCATCCACCTGTCCATCATCCATGCACCTGTCTATCAATCCATCCATCCATCCATCCACCAGTCCATCAATCCATCCATCCATCCATCCATCCACCTGTCCATCTATCTATCCATCCATCCACCTGTCTATCAATCCATCCATCCATTCACCTGTCCATCCATCCATCCATCATCCCCCTGTCCATCCATCCATCCATCCCCCTGTCCATCCATCCATCCATCCATACATACATACATCCACCTGTCAATCCATCCATCCATCCATCCATCCATCCATTCACCTGTCCATCCATCCATCCACCTGTCCATCCATCCATCCATCCATTCACCTGTCCATCCATCCATCCATCCATCCACATGTTGATCAATCCATCCATCCATTCACATGTCCATCCATCCATCCACCTGTCCATCCATCCCCCTGTCCATCCATCCATCCATCCATCCATCCATCCATCCACCTGTCCATCCATCCATCCCCCTGTCCATCCATCCATCCACCTGTCAATCAAATCAATCCATCCATCCATCCATTCACCTGTTCATCCATTCATCCACCTGTCCATCCATCCCCCACCTGTCCATCCATCCATCCATCCATCCATCCATCCATCCATCCATCCATCCATCCACCTGTCCATCTATCTATCCATCCATCCACCTGTCTATCAATCCATCCATCCATTCACCTGTCCATCCATCCATCCATCATCCCCCTGTCCATCCATCCATCCATCCATCCATCCATCCATCCACCTGTCCATCCATCCCCCTGTCCATCCATCAATCCACCTGTCCATCCCCCCACCTGTCCATCCATCCATCCACCTGTCCATCCATCCCCCTGTCCATCCATCCATCCATCCATCCACCTGTCCATCCATCCACCTGTCCATCCATCCATCCATCCACCTGTCCATCCATCCATACACTTGTCATCCATCCATCCCCTGTCCATCCATCCATCCATCCACCCACCCATCCATCCCCCTGTCCATCCACCCATCCATCCATCCACCTGTCCATCCATCCCCCTGTCCATCCACCCATCCATCCATCCACCTGTCCATCCATCCATCCACCTGTCCATCCTTCCATCCACCTGTCCACCCATCCCCCTGTCCACCCATCCATCCATCCATCCATCCATCCATCCACCTGTCAATCAATCCATCCAACCATCCATCCATCTACCTGTCCATCCATCCCCCTGTCCATCCACCCATCCATCCATCCCCCTGTCCATCCACCCATCCATCCATCCACCTATCCATCCACCCATCCATCCATCCATCCATCCACCAGTCCATCCCCCCACCTGTCCATCCATCCATCCACCTGTCCATCCATCCGCCTGTCCATCCATCCAACCATCCATCCATCCACCTGTCCATCCACCCATCCACCTGTCCATCCACCCATCCATCCATCCATCCCCCTGTCCATCCATCCACCTGTCAATCAATCCATCCACCCATCCATTCACCTGTCCATCCACCCATCCATCCATTTACCTGTCCATCCACCCATCCCCTCTTGTCTCATCTCATCCCGTCTTTTTGTTTTATATCCACCTGTCATATCGAGACCATCCAATTAATTCCACATTGCTGTAATCTGATCTTCCTGCATCAGTGAGAGCTCTGAGTCTGAGTCTGAGTCTGAGTCTGAGTCTGAGTGTCTGAGTCTGAGTCTGAGTCTGAGTGTCTGAGTCTGAGTGTCTGAGTCTGAGTGTCTGAGTGAGTGAGTCTGAGTGTGTGTCTGAGTCTGAGTGAGTGAGTCTGAGTGAGTGAGTCTGAGTGAGTGAGTCTGAGTCTGAGTGCGTCTGAGTCTGAGTGTGTCTGAGTCTGAGTTTGAGTGTGTCTGAGTCTGAGTGTGTCTGAGTCTGAGTCTGAGTGTGTCTGAGTCTGAGTCTGAGTGTGTCTGAATCTGAGTCTGAGTGTGTCTGAGTCTGAGTCTGTGTCTGAGTGTGTCTGAGTCTGTGTCTGAGTCTGAGTCTGAGTGTGTCTGAGTCTGAGACTGAGTGTGTCTGAGTCTGTGTCTGAGTCTGAGTGTGTGTCTGAGTCTGAGTCTAAGTCTGAGTGTGTGTCTGAGTGTGAGTGTGTGTCTGAGTGTGAGTGTTAGTGTGAGTGTGAGTGTGAGTCTGAGTGTGTCTGAGTCTGAGTGTGTGTCTGAGTGTGAGTGTTAGTGTGAGTCTGAGTGTGTCTGAGTCTGTGTCTGAGTCTGAGTGTGTCTGAGTCTGAGTCTGAGTGTGTCTGAGTCTGAGTCTGAGTTTGAGTGTGTCTGAGTGTGAGTCCGAGTCTGTCTGAGTCTGAGTCTGAGTGTGTGTCTTAGTCTGAGTGTGAGTGTGAGTCTGAGTCTGAGTGTGTCTGAGTCTGAGTGTGTGTCTGAGTCTGAGTGTGTCTGAGTCTGAGTGTGTCTGAGTGTGAGTTTGAGTCTGAGTGTGTGTCTGAGTCTGAGTCTGAGTGTGTGTGTCTGAGTCTGAGTCTGAGTGTGTGTGTCTGAGTCTGAGTGTGTGTGTCTGAGTCTGAGTGTGAGTGTGTGTCTGAGTGTGAGTGTGAGTCTGAGTGTGTCTGAGTCTGAGCCTGAGTGTGTCTGAGACTGAGTGTGTCTGAGTCTGAGTGTGCCTGAGTCTGAGCCTGAGTGTGTCTGAGTCTGAGTGTGAGTCTGAGTGTGTCTGAGTCTGAGTCTGAGTTTGAGTGTGTCTGAGTCTGAGTGTGTGTCTGAGTCTGAGTGTGAGTCTGAGTCTGAGTTTGAGTGTGTCTGAGTGTGAGTCTGAGTCTGAGTTTGAGTGTGTCTGAGTCTGAGTGTGAGTCTGAGTCTGAGTGTGAGTCTGAGTCTGGGTCTGTCTGAGTCTGAGTGTGCCTGAGTCTGAGCCTGTGTGTGTCTGAGTCTGAGTGTGAGTCTGAGTGTGTCTGAGTCTGAGTCTGAGTTTGAGTGTGTCTTGAGTGTGAGTCTGAGTCTGAGTGTGAGTGTGAGTCTGGGTCTGTCTGAGTCTGAGTGTGTCTGAGTCTGAGTCTGAGTGTGAGTCTTTCTGAGTCTTTCTGAGTCTGAGTCTGAGTTTGTCTGAGTCTGAGTGTGTGTCTGAGTCTGAGTGTGAGTCTGAGTGTGTCTGAGTGTGAGTCTGAGTGTGTCTGAGTGCGTCTGAGTCTAAGTCTGAGTGTGTCTGAGTCTGAGTGTGTGTGAATCTGAGTGTGTCTGAGTCTGAGTGTGTGTGAGTCTGAGTCTGAGTGTGTCTGAGTCTGAGTGTGTGTGAGTCTGAGTCTGAGTGTGTCTGAGTCTGAGTGTGTCTGAGTCTGAGTGTGTGTGAATCTGAGTGTGTCTGAGTCTGAGTGTGTGTGAGTCTGAGTCTGAGTGTGTCTGAGTCTGAGTGTGTGTGAGTCTGAGTCTGAGTGTGTCTGAGTGTGTCTGAGTCTGAGTGTGTCTGAGTCTGAGTGTGAGTGTGAGTCTGAGTGTGTGTCTGAGTGTCTGAGTCTGAGTGAGTGAGTGAGTGAGTGAGTGTGAGTCTGAGTTTGAGTGTGTCTGAGTTTGAGTGTGTCTGAGTCTGAGTCTGAGTCTGAGTGTGTCTGACTCTGAGTCTAAGTCTGAGTGTGTGTCTGAGTCTGAGTGTGTGTCTGAGTCTAAGTGTCTGAGTGTGAGTCTGAGTCTGAGTGTCTGAGTGTGAGTGTGAGTCTGAGTGTGTCTGAGTCTGAGCCTGAGTGTGTCTGAGACTGAGTGTGTCTGAGTCTGAGTCTGAGTGTGTGAGTCTGAGCCTGAGTGTGTCTGAGTCTGAGTGTGTGTCTGAGTCTGAGTGTGAGTCTGAGTGTGTCTGAGTCTGAGTCTGAGTGTGTGTCTGAGTCTAAGTGTCTGAGTGTGAGTCTGAGTCTGAGTCTGAGTGTGAGTGTGTGTGTCTGAGTCTGAGTGTCTGAGTGTGAGTCTGAGTGTGTCTGAGTCTGAGCCTGAGTGTGTCTGAGACTGAGTGTCTGAGTCTGAGTGTGTCTGAGTCTGAGCCTGAGTGTGTCTGAGTCTGAGTGTGTGTCTGAGTCTAAGTGTGAGTCTGAGTGTGTCTGAGTCTGAGTCTGAGTGTGTGTCTGAGTCTAAGTGTCTGAGTGTGAGTCTGAGTCTGAGTGTGAGTGTGTGTCTGAGTCTGAGTGTCTGAGTGTGAGTCTGAGTGTGTCTGAGTCTGAGCCTGAGTGTGTCTGAGACTGAATGTCTGAGTCTGAGTGTGTCTGAGTCTGAGTGTGTGTCTGAGTCTGAGTGTGAGTCTGAGTGTGTCTGAGTCGGAGTCTGAGTTTGAGTGTGTCTGAGTGTGAGTCTGAGTCTGTCTGAGTCTGAGTGTGTCTGAGTCTGAGTGTGTCTGAGTCTGAGTGTGTGTCTGAGTCTGAGTGTGAGTCTGAGTGTGTCTGAGTCTGAGTCTGAGTTTGAGTGTGTCTGAGTGTGAGTCTGAGTCTGAGTCTGTCTGATTCTGAGTCTGAGTGTGTCTGAGTTTGTGTGTGTCTGAGTCTGAGTGTGTGTGAATCTGAGTGTGTCTGAGTCTGAGTGTGTGTGAGTCTGAGTCTGAGTGTGTCTGAGTCTGAGTGTGTGTCTGAGTGTGAGTGTGAGTCTGAGTGTGTGTCTGAGTGTGAGTCTGAGTCTGAGTCTGAGTGTGTGTCTGAGTGTCTGAGTCTGAGTGAGTGAGTGAGTGAGTGAGTGAGTGTGAGTCTGAGTTTGAGTGTGTCTGAGTTTGAGTGAGTCTGAGTCTGAGTGTGTCTGAGTCTGAGTCTAAGTCTGAGTGTGAGTCTGAGTCTAAGTCTGAGTGTGTGAGTCTGAGTCTGAGTGTCTGAGTCTGAGTGTCTGAGTCTGAGTGTGTCTGAGTCTGAGTGTGTGTCTGAGTGTGAGTTTGAGTCTGAGTGTGTCTGAGTCTGTCTGTGTCTGAGTGTGAGTGTAAGTGTGAGTGTGAGTGTGAGTGTGAGTGTGAGTCTGAGTCTGAGTGTGTGTGAGTCTGAGTCTGAGTGTGTCTGAGTCTGAGTCTGAGTGTGAGTGTGAATGTGAGTTTGAGTCTGAGTGTGTGTCTGAGTCTGAGTGTGTGTCTGAGTCTGAGTGTGTGTCTGAGTCTGAGTGTGTCTGAGTCTTAGTGTGTGTCTGAGTGTGTGTCTGAGTCTGAGTGTGTCTGAGTCTGAGTGTGTGTCTGAGTCTGAGTGTCTGAGTGTGAGTGTGAGTCTGAGTGTGAGTGTGTGTCTGAGTGTGAGTGTCTGAGTGTGATTGTGAGTCTGAGTGTGTCTGAGACTGAATGTGTCTGAGTCTGAGCCTGAGTGTGTCTGAGTCTAAGTGTGAGTCTGAGTGTGTCTGAGTCTGAGTCTGAGTGTGTGTCTGAGTCTGAGTGTGTGTCTGAGTCTGAGTGTGTCTGAGTCTGAGTTTGAGTGTGTCTGAGTGTGAGTCTGAGTCTGAGTGTGTCTGAGTGTGAGTCTGAGTGTGTCTGAGTCTGAGTCTGAGCCTGAGTCTGAGTCTGAGTTTGAGTGTGTCTGAGTGTGAGTCTGAGTCTAAGTCTGAGTCTGTCTGAGTCTGAGTGCGTCTGAGTCTGAGTGTGTCTGAGTTTGAGTGTGTCTGAGTCTGAGTCTGAGTGTGTCTGAGTCTGAGTGTGTGTGAATCTGAGTGTGTCTGAGTCTGAGTGTGTGTGAGTCTGAGTGTGTCTGTGTCTGAGTCTGAGTGTGTGTCTGAGTGTGAGTGTGAGTCTGAGTGAGTGAGTGAGTGAGTGTGAGTCTGAGTTTGAGTGAGTCTGAGTGTGTCTGAGTCTAAGTCTGAGTGTGTGTCTGAGTCTGAGTCTGAGTGTGTGAGTCTGAGTCTGAGTGTCTGAGTCTGAGTGTCTGAGTGTGAGTGTGAGTGTGAGTGTGAGTGTGAGTCTGAGTCTGAGTCTGAGTGTGTGTCTGAGTGTGAGTGTGAGTGTGAGTGTGAGTTTGAGTCTGAGTGTGAGTGTGAGTGTGAGTTTGAGTCTGAGTCTGAGTGTGAGTCTGAGTCTGAGTCTGAGTCTGAGTCTGAGTGTGTGTCTGAGTGTGAGTGTGAGTGTGAGTGTGAGTTTGAGTCTGAGTGTGAGTGTGAGTGTGAGTTTGAGTCTGAGTCTGAGTGTGTCTGAGTCTGAGTCTGAGTCTGAGTCTGAGTGTGAGTGTGAGTGTGAGTGTGAGTTTGAGTCTGAGTGTGTGTCTGAGTCTGAGTGTGTGTCTGAGTCTGAGTCTGAGTGTGTCTGAGTCTTAGTGTGTGTCTGAGTGTGTGTCTGAGTCTGAGTGTGTCTGAGTCTGAGTCTGAGTCTGAGTCTGAGTGTGAGTGTGAGTGTGAGTGTGAGTGTGAGTGTGAGTGTGTGTCTGAGTGTGAGTGTGAGTCTGAGTGTGAGTGTGTGTCTGAGTCTGAGTCTGAGTGTCTGAGTGTGAGTGTGAGTCTGAGTGTGTCTGAGTCTGAGCCTGAGTGTGTCTGAGACTGAGTCTGAGTGTGTGTCTGAGTCTGAGTGTGTCTGAGTCTGAGTCTGAGTGTGTCTGAGTGTGAGTCTGAGTCTGAGTGTGTCTGAGTGTGTCTGAGTCTGAGTGTGTCTGTGTCTGTGTCTGAGTCTGAGTCTGAGTGTGTCTGAGTCTGAGTCTGAGTGTGTCTGAGTCTGAGTCTAAGTGTGTCTGAGTCTGAGTGTGTCTGAGTCTGAGTCTAAGTGTGTCTGAGTCTGAGTATGTGTGAGTCTGAGTGTGTCTGAGTCTGAGTCTGAGTGTGTCTGAGTCTGAGTGTGAGTCTGAGTGTGTGTCTGAGTGTGAGTCTGAGTCTGAGTGTGTGTCTGAGTCTGGGTGTGAGTGTGAGTGTGAGTGTGAGTCTGAGTTTGAGTTTGTCTGAGTCTGAGTCTAAGTGTGTGTCTGAGTCTGAGTGAGTGAGTGAGTGTGAGTCTGAGTGTGAGTGTGTCTGAGTTTGAGTGAGTCTGAGTCTGAGTGTGTCTGAGTCTGAGTCTAAGTCTGAGTGTGTGTCTAAGTCTGAGTCTGAGTCTGCGTGTGTGTCTGAGTGTGAGTTTGAGTCTGAGTGTGAGTGTGAGTGTGAGTGTGAGTCTGAGTCTGAGTCTGAGTCTGAGTCTGAGTCTGAGTCTGAGTGTGTCTGAGTCTGCGTGTGTGTCTGAGTGTGAGTGTGAGTGTGAGTTTGAGTCTGAGTGTGTGTGAGTCTGAGTGTGTCTGTGTCTGAGTCTGAGTGTGTGTCTGAGTGTGAGTGTGAGTCTGAGTGAGTGAGTGAGTGAGTGTGAGTCTGAGTTTGAGTGAGTCTGAGTGTGTCTGAGTCTAAGTCTGAGTGTGTGTCTGAGTCTGAGTCTGAGTGTGTGAGTCTGAGTCTGAGTGTCTGAGTCTGAGTGTCTGAGTGTGAGTGTGAGTGTGAGTGTGAGTGTGAGTCTGAGTCTGAGTCTGAGTGTGTGTCTGAGTGTGAGTGTGAGTTTGAGTCTGAGTGTGAGTGTGAGTTTGAGTCTGAGTGTGAGTCTGAGTCTGAGTCTGAGTGTGTCTGAGTCTGAGTCTGAGTCTGAGTGTGTCTGAGTCTGAGTCTGAGTGTGTGTCTGAGTGTGAGTGTGAGTGTGAGTTTGAGTCTGAGTGTGAGTGTGAGTGTGAGTGTGAGTTTGAGTCTGAGTCTGAGTCTGAGTGTGTCTGAGTCTGAGTCTGAGTCTGAGTGTGAGTGTGAGTGTGAGTGTGAGTTTGAGTCTGAGTGTGTGTCTGAGTCTGAGTGTGTGTCTGAGTCTGAGTCTGAGTGTGTCTGAGTCTTAGTGTGTGTCTGAGTGTGTGTCTGAGTCTGAGTGTGTCTGAGTCTGAGTGTGTGTCTGAGTCTGAGTGTGAGTGTGAGTCTGAGTGTGAGTGTGTGTCTGAGTCTGAGTCTGAGTGTCTGAGTGTGAGTGTGAGTCTGAGTGTGTCTGAGTCTGAGCCTGAGTGTGTCTGAGACTGAGTGTGTCTGAGTCTGAGTCTGAGTGTGTCTGAGTCTGAGCCTGAGTGTGTCTGAGACTGAGTCTGAGTGTGTGTCTGAGTCTGAGTGTGTCTGAGTCTGAGTGTGTCTGAGTGTGAGTCTGAGTGTGTCTGA
>JARQWZ010002237.1:62500-80000 GCA_033150135.1 Gobio occitaniae | reverse complement strand
GATGACATATCGATTTAAGTATTATTTAATTGTAATATTCGAACAATCTGAGTCAACACGCCGGAGACGGGTTTATTGAGATGCCGTGTCGATGAGGCAGTTGCAGGGGAGTCTAATCACGGTCTCCCAGACACTTCGGGGTCCTGTGTTGGTCTTGTCTGGGCGCAGGTCCACCATCTGAACTGGATACGGCCCGGATCCGGCTGACTGCAGTAAACCTTGGGATAAAACAGAGAGACTATCATTAGCGTAGGTGCCATTCTTCTGATGATGTAACGAGTACATCAGGTGTTATGGGAAGTGTTCCCGGTTCCGGCTGACCTAGTTAATGCAGCCTAACAATCATTTCATTGAAAAAGTGTTTTATGTGTATGCCACAGTAAAGAGATGTGTTTTTAGTCTAGATTTAAACTGACAGAGTGTGTCTGCTTCCCGAACAATGTCGAGGTGGTCGAGGTGGTCGAGGTGGTCAGGGTGGTCGAGGTGGTCGAGGTGGTCAGGGTGGTCGAGGTGGTCAGGTGGTCAGGGTGGTCGAGGTGGTCGAGGTGGTCAGGGTGGTCGAGGTGGTCGAGGTGGTCAAGGTGGTCAGGTGGTCAGGGTGGTCGAGGTGGTCGAGGTGGTCAGGGTGGTCGAGGTGGTCAGGGTGGTCGAGGTGGTCGAGGTGGTCAGGGTGGTCGAGGTGGTCAGGGTGGTCGAGGTGGTCGAGGTGGTCGAGGTGGTCAAGGTGGTCGAGGTGGTCAGGGTGGTCAGGGTGGTCGAGGTGGTCAGGGTGGTCGAGGTGGTCGAGGTGGTCGAGGTGGTCGAGGTGGTCAGGGTGGTCGAGGTGGTCGAGGTGGTCGAGGTGGTCGAGGTGGTCAAGGTGGTCGAGGTGGTCGAGGTGGTCGAGGTGGTCGAGGTGGTCAGGGTGGTCAGGGTGGTCGAGGTGGTCAAGGTGGTCGAGGTGGTCAGGGTGGTCGAGGTGGTCGAGGTGGTCAGGGTGGTCAGGGTGGTCGAGGTGGTCAAGGTGGTCGAGGTGGTCAAGGTGGTCGAGGTGGTCAGGGTGGTCGAGGTGGTCAGGGTGGTCGAGGTGGTCGAGGTGGTCAGGGTGGTCGAGGTGGCCAGGGTGGTCAGGGTGGTCAGGGTGGTCAGGGTGGTCGAGGTGGTCAAGGTGGTCAGGGTGGTCGAGGTGGTCAAGGTGGTCGAGGTGGTCAAGGTGGTCAGGGTGGTCAGGGTGGTCGAGGTGGTCGAGGTGGTCAGGGTGGTCGAGGTGGTCAGGGTGGTCGAGGTGGTCAGGGTGGTCAGGGTGGTCGAGGTGGTCGAGGTGGTCAGGGTGGTCGAGGTGGTCAGGGTGGTCAAGGTGGTCGAGGTGGTCGAGGTGGTCGAGGTGGTCAGGGTGGTCGAGGTGGTCAGGGTGGTCGAGGTGGTCAAGGTGGTCAGGGTGGTCGAGGTGGTCAAGGTGGTCAGGGTGGTCAGGGTGGTCGAGGTGGTCAGGGTGGTCAGGGTGGTCAAGGTGGTCAGGGTGGTCGAGGTGGTCAAGGTGGTCGAGGTGGTCAAGGTGGTCAGGGTGGTCGAGGTGGTCAGGGTGGTCGAGGTGGTCGAGGTGGTCGAGGTGGTCAGGGTGGTCGAGGTGGTTAGGGTGGTCAGGGTGGTCGAGGTGGTCAGGGTGGTCAGGGTGGTCAGGGTGGTCAGGGTGGTCAGGGTGGTCAGGGTGGTCGAGGTGGTCGAGGTGGTCGAGGTGGTCAAGGTGGTCAGGGTGGTCAGGGTGGTCGAGGTGGTCGAGGTGGTCAGGGTGGTCGAGGTGGTCGAGGTGGTCAGGGTGGTCGAGGTGGTCGAGGTGGTCAGGGTGGTCGGGGTGGTCAGGGTGGTCGAGGTGGTCAAGGTGGTCAGGGTGGTCAGGGTGGTCGAGGTGGTCAAGGTGGTCAGGGTGGTCGAGGTGGTCAGGGTGGTCGAGGTGGTCGAGGTGGTCAAGGTGGTCAGGGTGGTCAGGGTGGTCGAGGTGGTCAAGGTGGTCAGGGTGGTCGAGGTGGTCAGGGTGGTCAGGGTGGTCGAGGTGGTCGAGGTGGTCAGGGTGGTCAGGGTGGTCGAGGTGGTCAGGGTGGTCGAGGTGGTCAAGGTGGTCAGGGTGGTCGAGGTGGTCGAGGTGGTCGAGGTGGTCGAGGTGGTCAGGGTGGTCGAGGTGGTTAGGGTGGTCAGGGTGGTCGAGGTGGTCGAGGTGGTCGAGGTGGTCAGGGTGGTCAGGGTGGTCGAGGTGGTCAGGGTGGTCGAGGTGGTCAAGGTGGTCAGGGTGGTCGAGGTGGTCGAGGTGGTCGAGGTGGTCGAGGTGGTCAGGGTGGTCGAGGTGGTTAGGGTGGTCAGGGTGGTCGAGGTGGTCAGGGTGGTCAGGGTGGTCAGGGTGGTCAGGGTGGTCAGGGTGGTCAGGGTGGTCGAGGTGGTCGAGGTGGTCGAGGTGGTCAAGGTGGTCAGGGTGGTCAGGGTGGTCGAGGTGGTCGAGGTGGTCAGGGTGGTCGAGGTGGTCGAGGTGGTCAGGGTGGTCGAGGTGGTCGAGGTGGTCAGGGTGGTCGGGGTGGTCAGGGTGGTCGAGGTGGTCAAGGTGGTCAGGGTGGTCAGGGTGGTCGAGGTGGTCAAGGTGGTCAGGGTGGTCGAGGTGGTCAGGGTGGTCGAGGTGGTCGAGGTGGTCAAGGTGGTCAGGGTGGTCAGGGTGGTCGAGGTGGTCAAGGTGGTCAGGGTGGTCGAGGTGGTCAGGGTGGTCAGGGTGGTCGAGGTGGTCGAGGTGGTCAGGGTGGTCAGGGTGGTCGAGGTGGTCAGGGTGGTCGAGGTGGTCAAGGTGGTCAGGGTGGTCGAGGTGGTCGAGGTGGTCGAGGTGGTCAGGGTGGTCAGGGTGGTCGAGGTGGTCAGGGTGGTCAGGGTGGTCGAGGTGGTCAGGGTGGTCAGGGTGGTCGAGGTGGTCAAGGTGGTCAGGGTGGTCGAGGTGGTCGAGGTGGTCGAGGTGGTCAGGGTGGTCAGGGTGGTCGAGGTGGTCAGGGTGGTCAGGGTGGTCGAGGTGGTCAGGGTGGTCGAGGTGGTCGAGGTGGTCGAGGTGGTCAGGGTGGTCGAGGTGGTCGAGGTGGTCAAGGTGGTCGAGGTGGTCAGCAAAGACAAAGAACAGTAATATCTGATGAAATCAGAGCTACTGTGATTGACCATGTTCTTGTCCATGGTATGAGCATGAGGGAGGCTGGACAAAGGGTACAACCAAACATCAGTAGATTCACTGTGTCCACCATAATCCGAAGATTTAGAGAAGAGAACAGGTAATAACTTTTTTTTTTTTAATTATAGCCTAGTATGTAAATGCTGACAGCAATTACTGTAAGACATACTATATACTGTATCACAGTATACTGTAAGTAAATATATGTTCCAGTACATCACTGTACCATATACTGTAGTATTGTAATGGAGGGTTGGTCTAACTGTTTGTAGGCCTAGTATTCCATATATTGTTTTGAGGTGAAAGTTTGGTTTTGCAAGAAGTGTCTGAGGTTTTGTAAATGTAGCTAGAAAATTGAGTTGTGTGTTCACAGTTTAAGAGAAAAGGTGAGCTGCTTTCAAGAAATGTGTTTTAGCAATCGAGAAAAACTGTAATGAACAGTTTGTTCACAGTTGTCACCGACTCAGTGTGTGAAGATCACATGAGCACGGCTCATAATAACTCCAGCAGTCCCACAATCTCCAGCCTCTAAAGCCGAGCTGTAACTCTAGTCCTGAGGCACGTCTTCCCCAAGCTCGTGTGTGATGCAGTGCTGAGTGTGTGAGCTCATTCACACACATCTCTGTGCGCAAACCATGCCGATGAAGTGATGAGAGATATCCTGAGGATGTGATGGGAGAGTGGAGATGTGTAGAGGCAGGTGTGTGAGGAAAGGCACCTTCAGACTGCAGATCAGAGAACATGGCGCCCAGAGCAGGAAAGAGTCTGCTATGCTATATGTTTATTAATAACAGCTTTTGACTCGCCTTTGAACATTTGGTTTGTTTGTCTCAGTCAAAGCGTAATTCTGTGGAATCTTTCGCCATGGAATAAAACAGGTAATTGCGAACTTCTCTTTTAATCTCACAATTCTGACTTTATAACTCGAGTTTATGAACATGGCAATCCCATAAAAGCACCGATGGTAAAGTTCACAGGGGTTAAGACGTGCTTTCTGATGTTAAAGGTGATTTCTGAGAAACACCTTTGATATCTGATATAAACAGACACGCCCCTTTCTTCATTGCTCCGCCCCCCAAAAATGCACAAACCAGTGTTACTCACATAGAGCAGAAACAACACAACCTCTGTGCCGGTTTTCAGGCCTTCCTGCTCAGCGCTGGAGAGCTTAAGGTCCTAAAGCCCTGACCCTTCTGATATTCCTCTGACATTTTCTCTTATGTAATGTCTCTCTCAGCCATCACTTTCAACAGCCTTTCTTCAAATCTCTACTCCCCATCATGAGTGGACACGCCCCCTACTGCTGATTGGATCACTCTCTCTCCTCCCCATCATGAGTGGACACGCCCCCTACTGCTGATTGGATCACTCTCTCTCCTCCCCATCATGAGTGGACACGCCCCCTGCTGCTGATTGGATCAGTCTATCTCCTCCCCATCATGAGTGGACACGCCCCCTACTGCTGATTGGATCAGTCTATCTCCTCCCCATCATGAGTGGACACACCCCCTACTGCTGATTGGATCACTCTCTCTCCTCCCCATCATGAGTGGACACGCCCCCTGCTGCTGATTGGATCAGTCTATCTCCTCCCCATCATGAGTGGACACACCCCCTACTGCTGATTGGATCACTCTCTCTCCTCCCCATCATGAGTGGACACGCCCCCTACTGCTGATTGGATCACTCTCTCTCCTCCCCATCATGAGTGGACACGCCCCCTACTGCTGATTGGATAACTCTCTCCTCCTCCATCATGAGTGGACACGCCCCCTACTGCTGATTGGATCACTCTCTCTCCTCCCCATCATGAGTGGACACACCCCCTACTGCTGATTGGATCAGTCTATCTCCTCCCCATCATGAGTGGACACACCCCCTACTGCTGTTTGGATCAGTCTATCTCCCCATCATGAGTGGACACGCCCCCTACTGCTGATTGGATCACTCTCTCTCATCCCCATCATGACTGGACACGCCCCCTACTGCTGATTGGATCACTCTCTCTCCTCCCTATCATGAGTGGATACGCCCCCTACTGCTGATTGGATCAGTCTATCTCCTCCCCATCATGAGTGGACACGCCCCCTACTGCTGTTTGGATCAGTCTATCTCCCCATCATGAGTGGACACGCCCCCTACTGCTGATTGGATCACTCTCTCTCCTCCTTATCATGAGTGGACACGCCCCCTACTGCTGATTGGATCAGTCTATCTCCTCCCCATCATGAGTGGACACGCCCCCTACTGCTGTTTGGATCAGTCTATCTCCCCATCATGAGTGGACACGCCCCCTACTGCTGATTGGATCACTCTCTCTCATCCCCATCATGACTGGACACGCCCCCTACTGCTGATTGGATCACTCTCTCTCCTCCTCCATCATGAGTGGACACACCCCCTACTGCTTATTGGATCACTCTCTCTCCTCCTCATCATGAGTGGACACGCCCCCTACTGCTGATTGGATCACTCTCTCTCCTCCTTATCATGAGTGGACACGCCCCCTACTGCTGATTGGATCAGTCTATCTCCCCCATCAGGAGTGGACACGCCCCCTACTGCTGATTGGATCGTTCTCTCTCCTCCCCATCATGAGTGGACACGCCCCCTACTGCTGATTGGATCACTCTCACTCCTCCCCATCATGAGTGGACACGCCCCCTACTGCTGATTGGCTACAAGCTCCGTCTGATCCACTTTCAGTGTTTCTCAGAAATCGCCTACTGTACCTTTAAATAATGGCACAAATACCAGTAAACTGACTAGAGTAAACCTTAGTAAATCAGGGCGCTTGATTAATTTAACCCCTTAACTGTCACGGTCCCTTTTTTTGATCGCCTTTTTTCATATCATATATTTTAGTAATCATCATAAATTAGGCATCATTCGAAAGCCTACGAACTCAAAATTAATCCTGTGCAAAGCGTTTTGAAATCGGACGTTGTGTTACCATGGAAACGGTACTATAAATTCTTCTAGCGGGCTCCTCCCCTAGTGGGCGGCGTCATCATGTTAATTTGAACTACTTTATAATCAAAATCTTTTCTAATCTTGACTAAACACATATCGTCGGAAAGGTCTGAGTCTCAAGGTTCCATATTTGGTGACCATTTTGTGATGGAATTGATAGTTGGACAGAAATTTACAGGAAGATGCATAAAAAAAGCGATCAATTGAATGTGGACGACACCCAGTGGCTGTTTCTGGTACAGCGCTTAATCAAAATCTCATGGGGACTTTAATTTTTGTGATATCCACTTCAAATTTGGAACACAACTTGGTTAGACATATGGCTTTGATTTTATAGTAATTTTAGAGTAAAACATTTTTTGTAAAATATATATTTTTTATAAAATAAAAAATATTTAGTACAGTGTTTTTCATTTACAGTAAATTTTTTCATACCTTCATATTTTGAATTGCTTTCACATCGGCAATAATCTGCCGAGTGTCTTCTTTCAAAACAAGACCAAACTTAAGTCTATATTCCAAAGCATTCTTGAATTAACCCTTTAAATACTCTCCTCCCATAAATTTGAATCTGAAAGGAAAACTCCTACAAATTCATATGCAATCAGCTGAAAAAAATAACCCTGTGCACACATTTTCAGCGCTAATTTATCACTGCGTTTTTTTCTAAATCATAACAATCAAAAGAGGGTTGGCGCTGTTGATAAATATGCCCCGACATCTCACAAATCTGAGAAAGTCATAATTGTGAGACATAAACTCACAGTTCAGACTTAATTTCTAGCAGTTGTGTTCATAAACCTCAAATATGACATTTTCTGACCTTTTTTGTTTTTTCTTCTGTGGCAAAAGCAAGCTGAGGGAACAAAAATCCATGTCGAAAATACAACCATCGTCCTTGAATTCAGTAGATAACGCTTACAGGGATGCAAATAATCAGATGTCAAGATAAAACGAGCAAACATCAGGACATTCAGTTGTACAGTAGCTCTTGATTCAAGAATGTTTAGATGTTTGTACTGGAAAACCAGACAGAAACAAGCACGCATGTTAAATGTGTGTTCCTGCAGTGACACTGATGTTTGGGGATGCTCATATGATCTATGCACTCATCTGTCTGGCTGTCCAGCCTGTTAAACAGATGATATCTGCCTGCAGCTGGTTCAATAACTAATTTAACCTCCTACCTAATGTCAGGGATGACATATCAATCAGCCGGGCCTGTCTTTCCGTCCTCGTGTCCCACTCAGGGTCATTTGAAGTGCATCTCCTCTCATCACAGCACGAGTAAGTTTACTCTTCCACATTTTCCATGATATACAGCCATGATTTAGGATGAAATCTGGGACACTTTTCTGTCTGGAGAAAATGTCTCAATTATCCTGAACGGATAAAATAAGGCGTTTTGGTCAGTGTACCGTAGTGTGAGTGATTCATGTCCAGCTGAAGTGTGTTGTCCTGCTGGATGTAGGCATCAGAAGATGTGGTCATACAGGGATGGACACGATCAGCAACAATACTCAGTTCGGCTCTGGCATTTAAACGGTGCCAAAATTAGTTCTAAGAGGCCCAAAGTGTGCCAAAAACTACCACCAGAATCCCGAACCATTGATACAATGCAGGATGATCCATGCTTTCAATGCTGTTTACGCCAAATTCAGACCCCATCATCTGAATGTTTCTATAGGCGGTCGATTCTCATTGAAAAAATGAAATGTATTATTCAAGCGATAATTTGAGTCCCATTGACCTTCATTGTATGGGCGAAAACACTTTCTTTTGTGTGCACAGATTCAGATCCATTGAACCAATGTTTGGGTGAACACCACTGCTAAATACAGCATTCTGTGCAGAATTCAAACGGGTCCGGTGGGTTTTCTGGTCTGAGTCGACTCAATCACATGATCCGCTCTGTGCTGTCATGTCTCTGGACTAGAGATCCAGCGGTTCACTGACACCAACGTGAAACCAGACTTCATTCAGCCCAATGGAAAGCATATTTACACTGTCTGATCATTTCCCATCTCCTATATATTGCACTGTCTGATCTTTCCATATCCCCTATATAGTGCACTGTCTGATCGCCCCCTATCCCCTATATAGTGCACTGTCTGATCTTTCCATATCCCCTATATAGTGCACTGTCTGATCGCCCCCTATCCCCTATATAGTGCACTGTCTGATCGTTCCCTATCCCCTATATAGTGCACAGTCTGATCTTTCCCTATCCCCTATATAGTGCACTGTCTGATCATTTCCCATCCCCTATATAGTGCACAGTCTGATCTTTCCCTATCCCCTATATAGTGCACTGTCTGATCATTTCCCATCCCCTATATAGTGCACAGTCTGATCATTTCCCATCCCCTATATAGTGCACCGTCTGATCGTTCCCTATCCCCTATATAGTGCACAGTCTGATCGTTCCCTATCCCCTATATAGTGCACAGTCTGATCTTTCCCTATCCCCTATATAGTGCACTGTCTGATCATTTCCCATCCCCTATATAGTGCACAGTCTGATCTTTCCCTATCCCCTATATAGTGCACTGTCTGATCATTTCCCATCCCCTATATAGTGCACAGTCTGATCTTTCCCTATCCCCTATATAGTGCACAGTCTGATCGCCCCCTATCCCCTATATAGTGCACTGTCTGATCATTTCCCATCCCCTATATAGTGCACTGTCTGATCATTTCCCATCCCCTATATAGTGCACAGTCTGATCTTTCCCTATCCCCTATATAGTGCACAGTCTGATCGCCCCCTATCCCCTATATAGTGCACTGTCTGATCATTTCCCATCCCCTATATAGTGCACAGTCTGATCTTTCCCTATCCCCTATATAGTGCACTGTCTGATCGCCCCCTATCCCCAATATAGTGCACAGTCTGATCGTTCCCTATCCCCTATATAGTGCACAGTCTGATCGTTCCCTATCCCCTATATAGTGCACTGTCTGATCGCCCCCTATCCCCTATATAGTGCACTGTCTGATCTTTCCCTATCCCCTATATAGTGCACCGCCTGATCGTTCCCTATCCCCTATATAGTGCACAGTCTGATCGTTCCCTATCCCCTATATAGTGCACTGTCTGATCGTTCCCTATCCCCTATATAGTGCACAGTCTGATCGTTCCCTATCCCCTATATAGTGCACAGTCTGATCTTTCCCTATCCCCTATATAGTGCACTGTCTGATCATTTCCCATCCCCTATATAGTGCACAGTCTGATCTTTCCCTATCCCCTATATAGTGCACCGCCTGATCGCCCCCTATCCCCTATATAGTGCACTGTCTGATCGTTCCCTATCCCCTATATAGTGCACAGTCTGATCGTTCCCTATCCCCTATATAGTGCACAGTCTGATCTTTCCCTATCCCCTATATAGTGCACTGTCTGATCATTTCCCATCCCCTATATAGTGCACAGTCTGATCTTTCCCTATCCCCTATATAGTGCACTGTCTGATCATTTCCCATCCCCTATATAGTGCACAGTCTGATCATTTCCCATCCCCTATATAGTGCACCGTCTGATCGTTCCCTATCCCCTATATAGTGCACAGTCTGATCGTTCCCTATCCCCTATATAGTGCACAGTCTGATCTTTCCCTATCCCCTATATAGTGCACTGTCTGATCATTTCCCATCCCCTATATAGTGCACAGTCTGATCTTTCCCTATCCCCTATATAGTGCACTCTCTGATCATTTCCCATCCCCTATATAGTGCACAGTCTGATCTTTCCCTATCCCCTATATAGTGCACAGTCTGATCGCCCCCTATCCCCTATATAGTGCACTGTCTGATCATTTCCCATCCCCTATATAGTGCACTGTCTGATCATTTCCCATCCCCTATATAGTGCACAGTCTGATCTTTCCCTATCCCCTATATAGTGCACAGTCTGATCGCCCCCTATCCCCTATATAGTGCACTGTCTGATCATTTCCCATCCCCTATATAGTGCACAGTCTGATCTTTCCCTATCCCCTATATAGTGCACTGTCTGATCGCCCCCTATCCCCAATATAGTGCACAGTCTGATCGTTCCCTATCCCCTATATAGTGCACAGTCTGATCGTTCCCTATCCCCTATATAGTGCACTGTCTGATCGCCCCCTATCCCCTATATAGTGCACTGTCTGATCTTTCCCTATCCCCTATATAGTGCACCGCCTGATCGTTCCCTATCCCCTATATAGTGCACAGTCTGATCTTTCCCTATCCCCTATATAGTGCACTGTCTGATCGCCCCCTATCCCCTATATAGTGCACTGTCTGATCGTTCCCTATCCCCTATATATTGCACAGTCTGATCGCCCCCTATCCCCTATATATTGCACAGTCTGATCGCCCCCTATCCCCTATATAGTGCACTGTCTGATCGTTCCCTATCCCCTATATAGTGCACAGTCTGATCGTTCCCTATCCCCTATATAGTGCACCGTCTGATCGTTCCCTATCTCCTATATAGTGCAGTCTGATCATTCCCTATCCCCTATATAGTGCAGACTGATCGTTCCCTATCCCCTTAATAGTGCACAGTCTGATCTTTCCCTATCCCCTATATAGTGCACAGTCTGATCGTTCCCTATCCCCTATATAGTGCAGTCTGATCATTCCCTATCCACTATATAGTGCACCATCTGATCGTTCCCTATCCCCTATATAGTGCACAGTCTGAGCGTTCCCTATCCCCTATAAAGTGCACCGTCTGAACGTTCCCTATCCCCTATATAGTGCACAGTCTGATCGTTCCCTATCCCCTATATAGAGCACAATCTGAGCGTTACCTATCCCCCATATAGAGCACAGTCTGACCGTTCCCTATCCCCTATAAAGTGCACAGTCTGAGCATTCCCTATCCCCTTTAAAGTGCACCGTCTGATCGTTCCCTATCCCCTATATAGTGCACTGTCTGATCGTTCCCTATCCCCTATAAAGTGCACAGTCTGAGCATTCCCTATCCCCTTTAAAGTGCACCGTCTGATCGTTCCCTATCCCCTATATAGTGCACAGTCTGATCGTTCCCTATCCCCCATATAGAGCACAGTCTGACCGTTCCCTATCCCCTATATAGAGCACAGTCTGAGCGTTACCTATCCCCTATATAGAGCACAGTCTGAGCGTTACCTATCCCCTATATAGAGCACAGTCTGAGCGTTCCCTATCCCCTATATAGAGCACAGTCTGACCGTTCCCAATCCCCTATATAGAGCACAGTCTGACCGTTCCCTATCCCCTATATAGAGCACAGTCTGATCATTCCCTATCCCCTTTAAAGTGCACCGTCTGATCGTTCCCTATCCCCTATATAGTGCACAGTCTGATCGTTCCCTATCCCCTATATAGTGCACAGTCTGATCTTTCCTTATCCCTTCTATAGTGCACTGTCTGATCGTTCCCTATCCCCTATATAGTGCAGTCTGATCGTTCCCTATCCCCTATATAGTGCACCGTCTGATTGTTCCCTATCTCCTATATAGTGCAGTCTTATCATTCCCTATCCCCTATGTAGTGCACCGTCTGATCGTTCCCTATCCCCTATATAGTGCAGACTGATCGTTCCCTATCCCCTATATAGTGCAGTCTGATCGTTCCCTATCCCCTATATAGTGCACCGTCTGATTGTTCCCTATCTCCTATATAGTGCAGTCTTATCATTCCCTATCCCCTATGTAGTGCACCGTCTGATCGTTCCCTATCCCCTAAATAGTGCACAGTCTGATCGTTCCCTATCCCCTATATAGTGCAGTCTGATAGTTCCCTATCCGCTATATAGTGCACCATCTGATCGTTCCCTATCCCCTATATAGTGCACTATGTTGAAAATGTAAACGGATGAACAATTGACAGATTTCTGCGGCTGTTTATAATGCAGGGGGCGGGGCTTCTGATTCTAGAGAGCATTTGATTGGACAGGAAATCTGATGAGAAGCTGAAGCGATCAGAATCATTGATCCGTATTGGCGGATGAGAGACTGTAAGTTTTGAACGCTGGTATCTTCTATTTGTTTTGGCGCACACTAGCTAACATATTCATAGCCTCCTAAAAGCAACAAAAAAAAACTCGTTTAGATTTCATGGGGACTTTAATTCCAATTCAGGATCGCTGGTTGTGATCCAGCTATACAGGGAACGTTTCAAGAACTTTCCGTCAACGTTCCTTTTAAAGTTATAAACAAACGTTCTCACAGCGTTATTTATACATAACATAATTAACACAAAACGTTATTTAGCCTACACATTGTTCATGAATGTTTTTTCCTGATAGTTGATGCTTCAGAGAACGTTCAAAAGTAGCGTTGCGTGTTAACGGGAACGTTCTCCTGATTATTAGGCGTGTCAGTCTCGCTGGAACTCATCTCTGAACTTCTCCATTTTTCTCATGTAAATCTCTCCTTGAGGTTTAATGCAGTCGATCCGCAGCCGCTGGGGTTCTCCTTCGACACAAGCCCAGTCGAGCTGAATCCAGCGACACACACACACACACACACACACACACACACACACACGCACGCGCGCGCGCGCATCAAGAAGACGCCGGGATCGATCCGAGCATCGAGATTATCGTGTGCGGGATTATCTGCGCGTTTTTCACTGATGCGAGGACGGTTTTCCCTCCCCGTGCCTTTTCTGAGGAATCGATGAATATGGAGATTTTCCGCGCCGGCGTCAGTGTCCGCATCTTTCGCTCGCTCGGACGCTCGGTTTTCTGGATCTGTCGGATTTAAGGTTTCTTTTCTCCTCAGGTCTGGCCGTTGTGAAGGTAAGCAGCTGTGCCTGGTTGTGCATTTTAAATGTCCCCGCAGGTTGCACGCATGCATCTGTGCGGCTTTTTCCTACAGGCGATATCAACATATAGATCGCTCGAGTCACGAAAACGGCACGGCTGATGGAAAATAGCGATATAGTCGAAAATATGGCTATGTTTCTGTCAAATGTAAAGAGTGTGTTTAGTCGCAGGACAGTAACGCAGTAAAGCAGGTGAGATCTGCGAGGGGTTTAATAACCTACTTTACACATTCACATCGATTGCACGGCTTTAATGTGTCATGCATTTGGCAGAAATCTTAAATATTAGGCATTCATTAGGATAAAGATGATGCCCCAATAATAACTGGTGACTTGTATGTATGGAACGGCCTGTGCTTTAATGCATAGAGACACCGTTACATCTGATGCATGGATGATTAATACATTATAAGAATAGAAGCGTTCACGTTTTCCTTCAAAGCGATGTTTGAGAGAGTTGCACAATGCACATATATTCTCACATATATTCACATATATAGAATCAATTTAGGTGATTCAAACGGGGTTTGAAGGTTACAAACACACATGGGTTGCATTGGCTTTAATGCATAATGTAATTCCCGTAATTCTATAGTGATCAGATGCAGGTGAGACAGAGTAACAGAAATGCTCAATGGAGGAGGAGGAGAGGCATTAGTTTGATTGCGAATCAGCCGCATTTGTCAGCGGTAAATGAGGTCTGATGATGTGCATTGCAACATGACATGTGTGCATCATTACTGAACGCGTCGAGAAGAGGAACAGCTCCAGAAGACCCCGCAGGGACACGCTTCTGAAAGCACACACATGAGATTTAAAAGGAAAGTTCACCCAAAAAAATGTGTTAATATTCTCATCTCATAATGTCAAACATGCCACTTTGAAATAATGTCCTCATCTCGTTTTTCCATTGTCAAGCTCCAAAATGCATAAAAGTTCATGTTTAATTAAAGGTGCAATATGTAAGATTTTTTATCCTAGAACCGTGTCATACGTGACCACAAAACCACTCATAAACATTGAAATTGAGATCATCTGAAGGCTCAATAAATAATCTTTCCATTCAATATTTAGCCGAGCTATTTGTAAATCTGGAATCTGAGGGTGCAAAAACATCTACACATTGAGAAAATCTCCTTTAAAGTTGCTCAAATGAAGTCCTTAGCACTACTAATAATACATTTATGATATATTTATGGTTCACTCTAAAAAATGGTGGGTTAAAATTAACCCAAGTTGGGTTGAAAATGGACTAACCCAGCAATTGGGTTGTTTTGAGCAAACATTTAACCCAACCACTGGGTTAAAACAACCCAATTGCTGAGTTAGTCCATTTTCAACCCAACTTGGGTTGTTTTTAACCCAGGATTTTTTCGAGTGTATGGGTGTAAGGGGTCAAATTACTCACGGTTTCGGGACGGTGTGGTGTGTGATGTTCAGGAAAAAATGGAATACCGTCAAATAACAATAAACACTTTGCACACGTGACTCTCACATTATGAGGACATTCATCTCCAGAGCCACTTCATCAGCGTTTACTGTGATCACATGATCATATCAGAAACACAGGAGCTCAAAGCTCTTCACGGCAAAATAAAAGCTCGGTTTAACTTGAAGAAAATGTGACAGAAATATATTACTGGTGTAGAGTTTAGCTATGCTCAATGTAAAACTGACACTAGTAATAATAATACATTATTATTAAAACTATTTTTTTATTGGCAGAAAACATTTAAATGCACAAAAAAGTATAGTATATTTTTTTTAATAATCACAATTTTTTTTCCATGTTTTAATTTTAACAGTAAAACGATGTTTGACAAAAAAAAAGTTTAATTTCATATGATTAAACATAAATTAAATGTAATGTTTTATGCCTTTGTTTGATTGGCAGACAAATATAAAAAAATAATGGGGGGAAAAATTATTACTTTTTTTTTGTATTAATAAATTGTTGTTTTTATGAATTAAATTAATTAGACGTGCTGTTTTGATTATTAATTTTAATAAACCATTAAAAAAGAATGTAATTTGTCACACTTTTAATAAATTGTTAAATAATATAAGGTTCTTTAATGATTTCAATTAATTAGACATGCTAAAATGTAACTTAAAGGTGCAATATGTAAGTTTTTTGGATTAAAAGATCAGTGTTATATATTGTGTTGACTCGTGTAAATTATCCCAAATGTGTCCAAGAATGTTTAAATCCAGTGATTTTACTCAGGACACGGCCTGTGTGTGTGCGTCGCCCATCAGTGACATCACACCCTCCGGTGTTATTGCGTGGTAACCATGGCAACACTAGCGGCGCTTTAATATCTGACGTGTTTTATTAGCCACTGTTTGGATCATTGATGGACAGAAACTCCATGCATCAGTAAAAAACGCATTCGATAAAACATTCAGTAATTAAAAAAAAATATATATATATATCTCTTACTCAGTATTTTTGTCTTGTTTCTAGTCTACTTATCTTAAAATTCTTACATCAAGATGCATTTAGGCTACTTGATAAGTAAAATGACATAATAATGACAAAAAAAAAAATCAAAATGAAGTGAGATTTTGCTTAAAACAAGCAAAATTATCTGCCAATGGGGATAGAAAAATAATCTTGTTTCTGATTGAAATCTTGTTTCTTGTTTCTGTCCCAAACAGAAATAGGATTATTTTTCTCACCCCATTGGCAGATAATTTTGCTTGTTTAATCTCACTTCATTTTGATTTTTTTGGACCATTGTGATTTTGTAAAAAAAAAAAAATCATAAATGTTTTTTTAAACGCATGTAATATCACTTTTTTAATAGCCTGATGTTTTTTCTCTACAGTTGTGCAGTTTTAAGGGGACATATGGCAATTTTAAAATTGTATTTTCTGAAATTATTAATGATATTTATATACAGGTTTATTTAAAATAGCAACATTTTATGTAAAATTCGCATTAAATATCTACATTTCTCAGTTTAATGCATGATGAAAACATGAATGTGCATAGTTTAGTGGAAGATTTCTGCCATCTACTGGAAAACAAACACTTTTGCTAGTTCTCAATAGTTTGTGCATGAATGCTGGATGCAATTACTCTTGCTATTTGTGTTTAGGCTGTAATGTGGGGTATGTGCTATTTTTGTATAGTTTAACTATCATCAGCCTTGATAGAATGGACTGAACATCATATAAAACAACAACAATAACAATTTTTAAAAAAAACATAAATGCATTACAAAAATAAAACCGTACCAGCGTTTCCACAACTTAGATTGATAACATAGTGCTAAACCTTGATACAAGATATCAAGATATGATTTACAAGATAAATCAGGAAAACAAGTCGGCTCGCCAGTGTGGCAGTTTTTTGGATTGTATAAGTCTGACCGAAGCTTGACCAATGTCATCTGCAAAATATACAAGACCGTTGTCCCAACCAAGACAGACTTGTTTTACCAGCTTAAGCCTTGTTTATACTTTCGTCTGTCTCCGAAGCGTGAGCCTCCGCTGACCTCGTTCGTTTGGGGACGTGTTTATGCTCGCCGTTGTGCTATTCTTGACTTTGGCTGAATCCGAATTCGCCCCCTAAACCCTCAATCACCATCCCCTACTTTAGTCCACTGGAACAGTTCACTTGAAGGAGTGAATGAAAACAAGTGAGCAAATTCAGACAGCCGTTAAGGGTTCATCGTCTGTACACTCATTATTGTGGTGCATTGTGGGATAGAATGAGTGCACTCAATAACGTCCACTATGGTTTCGGGCACCACTACAAATGGCTGTCCGCTCAAATAGTGCCCTATGTAGGGTATAGGGGGCGATTTTGGATTCAGCCTTTGAAACTACATGGAGAGGTGATGTTACTCTGCATCAGGGCCTTATAACAAAACATCTAAACGCTAACAGTTACTGAGAAATAACGGAGGCACTGCACCTTAAAGGATTAGTTCACTTTTAAATAAACTTTAGCTGATCATTTACTCACCCCCATGTCATCCAAGATGTCCATGTCTTTCTTTCTGCAGTGGAAAAGAAATGAAGGTTTTGGATGAAAAAGTCCAGGATTGTTCTCCATATAATGGACTTCAATGGGCTCCAAACGGTTCAAGGTCCAAATGACAGTTTCAGTGCAGCTTCAAAGGGCTTTAAACGACACCAGATGATGAATAAGGGTCTGATCTAGTGAAACCATCAGTTTCTGTGAGAAACCCAGCAGTATTTATGCTATTATTTTACCTCTTATCAGACGAGCGTGATCATCTCTGAGCTCCGCCATAACTTCTGCTAAGTGAGGTCAAAATAAGAGCGTGGTCATAGATGTATACGTAGATTCCTCATTAGCGCCTGCACGGATCAGTAGAATGAGGCATCTACGATCGATATATCTATGACCACGCTCTTATTTTGACCTCACTTAGCGGAAGTTATGGCGGAGCTCAGAGATGATCACGCTCGTCTGATAAGAGGTAAAATAATAGCATAAATACTGCTGGGTTTCTCTCAGAAACTGATGGTTTGGCTAGAGAAGACCCTTATTCATCATCTGGTGTCGTTTAAAGCTGC